>BJCM01072749.1:0-16698 GCA_018326385.1 Flaveria bidentis | reverse complement strand
GGGAAAAACTTAGAAAATCCGGCGAAATATGTATATTTATATATAAAACTGAACTTTTTTTTATTAAAACTACATTCTAAAATGTGTGTATTTATATATAAAACTAAAAATTATATATGAAATAACCAAACCGATTAATTCCGATTAATCCCTAGTCCCTACCTCTCCGCTCGACTAGCGCCTAACGATTTTTACAACATTGATTATACTAATGTTGAATTGTTAATGGGTCTAATGCTAAATGGTTAATATCTCTTATCTGAATTGGTCAGACATTTGTCTTTAAATAATTAAATGATATGCTAGTTATTAATGGTTTAAATATCTTAATGGTTCAACACTTAATGGTTTAAACTTCTTGTTGATTCAACATTTAATTTAATTATTTAGAAATGACCAAACAGTCAGTCATTTAGTGTATATGTAAAATTCCATGTAATAGATATATTTATCTCACGATTTAGTATCCAAATACGTCTGTCTAGAAAACTTAGACGTGATATTGGTTTCTCATGTATAATAAAAAGATAATTTAAGAATTAAACATCTATTGTGTAGGAGAAAAATTGAAGAGAAAACTTCATGTATATAATATCAAAAAACACTTATGGACTAATGATTTTTTTTATATATTATTGTTGTTATCATGAAGCAATTTTAGGAATAGTCACTTATTAACTATCTATCAAGCTTACTCTAATTTTTAGAACGTTAATAACTTTTATACATTATTATTTGTTTAAAACAAAAATACCAGAAAGTCAAGCATTTTATTTAACTTAAGTATCATTTTCTAAATGACAAACCTACACTACTTAAACTACATCATTAACGACTCTCTATCATGTTTGAACCTAAATTTACTTCAAAATGTAACCCTTATCATCAAGCTACAACCCAAGTAGCATTATTGTTATTACATGTTAAGGGTATATTTAGACTGACAATCTCCGTTTTAGCCTAGAACAAACTAGTTTAAAATAAAAACACCATCCGTCGTAATTTCAAAAATAATAAAAACAAACAATATAAAATAGAATGACATGTTACATACTAGAATAAGAAAAACACATCTACAAATAAAGTTATTCAACATACACCACACGATCACTCTAATGCTCGATGTCCATGTACCGAAACAAATCTCCAATAATAAAACACACATTTGGTAGTTACAAATGACACGACACAACAACCGCCAATCACAACATGCTCAGCTTCTCAGCTACTAGGTTCCAACTTGATGCACAAAATGACTCATGTATATACAAGCATCTATCCGCAGCTGTTTGTATCATCTTGTTGACTTTTATTTGACTTGAAAATGATCTTAATTGGCTTTTGTCTGTTGGGAAACCTTGCTGTTTGAGCTCCCAACACTTTTACCTGTCTTGCCTGTCCAAATGATGTGTACCCATTAACATGTGAACGGGTCAAATCAGAGTATGTTTATCTCTAATGGGCCAAATAGAAAGCAGCTTAGAAGAAAATGACTCAAATGTGTTGAGGCCTTGAGGGGGGTTGAAAGTCATCCATTTGTGCATCTTTTATGCATAAAAAACCCACAAGTCAAAGGATTTTTAAAAATGCTTTATTGTTGAAATAATACAAATTTTTAGTCACATGTGACCATGCAGGAGCCTTCCCATCACTGAGCCACTTATTTCAAATGCATGGGTGGAATTTGAGAAATTAGATGCATTTGAAATCAGAATCAACATTATTATTCAAAGTCAAACACAAAACTGCTAGTCGAAGAAAACTGTGATTGGGATGTTAAGCTAGCACTTGATTATAAAGACTTGCAAAGACAAATTATTTAATCAATCGTAAATTCGTTTTATGCTGGTCGACTACTGGTGGAAAACGATTTGCAGAAGTGTATCATTAATAGTAGTTCAGGAATTGACTTCTTAGAACCGGATTGACAATGACCCCATATATGCTGACTTTTCCTGGTTTTGTTCAAACAATCTTCTGCTATATGGTTGTCTATAATTTGTTCTTTGAGTTTGGGTCTCTTCGGAAAGAGTCTCTCTATCCCTAGAGATAGAGGTAACGTTTGCCAATATCTCATCCTCCCCAGCCCCGACCAATAGCTTTGCTATGTGTGGATTTACTAGGTATAGTTATTGTATTTGATCTCATTTCTATATGCATGTGTGTGTAGAGAGAGAGAGAGAGAGAGAGAGAGAGAGAAAGACGGACTAACCGTTACTGGGAAGCGAGAGGCGTTTCTTTCCCTGATTACCCAAAGTTGAGGACCTCTCTTTAGGGTTGCAATGGGATCTTGACTGGACTGTATTTGTTACTGGCTTTGTCTTTGACTTGACAGACAATGATGCAGGAATTTCTTGGATGCTAGTGGCTATGGCAAGGGAAGAATCAAAGCCATCAGATTGAGATTCACCTACTTTCTCATTTGCCAAACATGAAGGAAGATCTGAACTACCAGTTTTCTTGCAAACAGGTTTTAACTGATTATTGATGTGGTTTTCATGTTCTGGTTTACTAGAACCATTTTCCTGAATCATAACTTCGTCTCTCGTATTGATATCAAGAAAACGGTTTTCCCATGGACGAACAGCCATCCATCTCTCCAGCCAGTTCCAACCCCAGTTACTTTTATCTGGTTCAAATGCCGAAGTAGCTACTTGCTGTTTGGATCCTGCTTGCCACTGCAGCAAAATCTTGTCAGATCTTTACAGGTTAATCTTATGGGAGGTGATTTGTCATCACCAAAATATTGCTTATGACCATATTGCCCTTACACAAACAGGGAGAAAAGAGTTGGTATGGAGTAATATAGTCAAAAACAATATTCGGTGGTGTGCACATATAAAAAGGTGGTGTGCGAATCACCGCCCTAATCTCATAGCGGCCAATATATCATATTGTTGATACTAAAATAGTCACCACTATTGTAAGATCTATTTGACGAATAATGCATGTATTCCCAACTGTTTTACTTTTTTTTTATCAAGGCTGCCCATATACTACAACTACTTTATAAGCCCCCAAGTATGTATTCAGTTTCACAACTGTTTGTACAATATAATGAAAATACACTAGCCTTCTTTACATAAGCGGCTTCTACAAATCTTATCCCCCTTTTGATTATAAAAACATAAGGATGGATAGCAGGTGCACTTAACATGATTTTAAGTATTTGAGAACAGTTCAAAGGGACTTGATATTTTATACAAATCTTCTAAATTCATGCAAAAAGATGATATATTAATATTACCTGGTGAGCAAGAGCATATGCCATGGCTCTTTCACGTTTAGCAGCAGCTTCCTGTCTCTTTATCAACTTTGCCTGGATTTCTTCAACAGATCCAACACTATCACACCATCCTTGCTGTCAATAAAAGCAACAATATTCACAAAGGGTGGGCAATGTTAAGTTGACATTGGTAGAGTAAATATTTACTACATTAGCTTTTATAAATATCATGTGGCAGAAATAAAGACAGTAGCATTAACAAAAAATTAACAAAAATAAAATAGGTTAATTGTGTATCAACAATGTATGTATTTATAGAGAAACTAAGCTGCTGCTTGCTATTGACTATACATGCCACAATAACATAAACTCACACCAATTAACCGTACATTAACCCACTTACTGTACATACTCGTCAAATTGTTGATTAAGTGAATTAATACAGTTTTGTGTGATGCTTCCAAAATCATAAAATGCAGCTGCTTTTCTCCAAATCTTTATTTATTTATACTATTTATTACTTTGTTAAACCTGATATCTCAAAATGTTCTATTATTTCATATAGACTATTGTATCCCTATTTCATAATACTATATCGTTATATTATGATTGTTTTAAAGCATGCATGCTTTCATGGTGTACAAAATACCTAAACTCAAAGCCCTATAGAGATGTCTAAATATGTGCAATACTGCATCCTCGTAAACACACATACACACATATCTATTTATATATATAGTTTACAGGTAAGCTTTCTAGAATAATAAAGAAGTTCAATGTATGTTTGAAAAACCTTTTATATGGAAACACCAACTATATAGTATGATAGTGTGATTTCCACAAGTTTTAAAAATAGATAATGATGACTATGCATAGGTTTGACAGTGATAACATATGGCAGCATTTACAGGGTACCACTTCAATTATTTAATGGCATACAATTGATGCATGATTACATTTGTTAAGTGCTAACCCAACATGCCTTTAGCCTAGAAGTATCAAAGGCGACCCACCAACCAAAAGGTCATGGGTTCAAGTCCTAACTTGGATGTGTGTGTGAATTCTCTGTTCAAAATAGAAAAAAATATATGAATTGTTAGGAGCTAACCTCTATTTCACGTACACGAGCCTCGTGTTGAAGTTTTTGTTGTTCTGACTGACCTTCTAATGCAATACGGACGCGCCTGGCTCGAACTCGTGCCTGAACCCTAACCAATGCTTGCATACACCTAAGAGTAATTGCAGCTTGTTTTCTCACAGCATGGCCTCTTACTAGAGCCTGTAGTCTAACCAATCCTTTAAGAGCTCGTAGAGCCCTCCTAGCCTGAATGTATGTTATATTATAGAAATTAATTTAAGGTCAAATATAGCATCATCAATGAACTTTAAAAAGTATATTGCTAATATTGGAAGCACTATGACAACAATTAGTAAAAAAATCAATAGCAATGGACATCAATTAAGATAAGGAAATGATTTTACAAACGAACGGCTTCTTAAGACTTTAACAAGGTTATGGCAAGGTAGGTGGGCTAAGCAAGTTGAATAACGTGTCAAAACAAGTTCAGGGTGATTTTTTGTGACAGTTGAAACAGGAAGGGCAAGGTTTGTTGACCTGCAAACTTTTTTTGTCCATTTGTATTAATTATGGCTGCAAAAACAATATCATTATGCTAATATTTTAAAATAAATATGACTTGCGATGCATTAATAATAATTTTTCGTCAACCAACTTGACTCGTTCCCCTTTTAGCCATGTGTTTATATGACTCATTTGAGATTAAGCACAGTCCAAGGCAACCAAGTCATAAGTACATGGGTTAAAATTGTCACCTTCTTAGACATAGTTTTAGCTTCAAACTAAGCCTGTCTGTGCAATGAACAAAACCAAGAAAAAATTGGCTTTTTTATTCATAATAATTTGCAGTACTGGATTCAAATGTATATACAAGTCTCTAATTAATACACATATGCAAAAAGATAAAACCATAATAGTAAACAAGTAATACCAAAAATCCTCGAAATGCAGTTTGGATGAGTGTGGCTGCCCAATTTTCTCTCATTTGTTGTTCCATCTGAGATGAATCTTGCACTTGATGTGGAGTAGAAGAATTTGTAACATCCTGAATTGCACTGCTATTGACATCTTCAGCATTAAGCTTATTCAAGAATATGTCACTGTTTATCTCTATAGACCTTTTTCTTCGGTGACGAAACCTTCCCTTATTCACTTTCTGAATTTAATTATGCAAATGCAGGTGATGAGATAATATCATGACAATGTATCACACTATACTTTATAGTAATAATTGTAAAGACATGTGCTCAAAATTCATTAAGGATTTAGAAGGGTGTGTTTACAAATGCTAATTTAAACAGTTTATGCTTATGCTTATAGGCAAAAGCAGATAAGAAGCAGCTTACTGAGAGCAGCATGTTTCATCCTAATGACGAACTTGTAATTTATAATCCAGCAAGAACTATCAATTTAACACAAGCAATCTCAAATTTGTTTATTGAAAACAACTTATTTCACCTTAAAAAAGGCACATGGCATATAGACTTTTCTGCGTCCAAATATTAAAAAATGCTTCTCTTTTTTTAAATAACAAAATGAAGATATAAGGTATTTAAATAAGCAATCCCAAACCCCAATATATCAAGATATAGCTTCTTTAATCTTACTTCATTTGTTTGCACAAAGTAAGCTGGGATATGCTCACTTGAGCCTCACTCTAAGCATCTAGATAACCAAATACTATATACAAATAGTTTGCAAATCATGGTGGTCAAAACTCAATAGCACACAAGACATGCCTAGGCGCTCAGGCAAGGCAAGGTTCTTCCTCCTAGCACAAGTGAGGCGCCCTTATTTGAGTCCGGGACTAGATTAGATTATGCGATTAGTCGAGTGTGCACTCTACCACTCCATACCTCCTAACCCATATTAGAGCTTAAACTAAAGTCTCTTTGGTCGAGTGTAATCCATATCTCCTAACTCGTATTAGAGCTAAAGCTAAAGTCCCTTTGATCTCGTGTAAATCTCAGCAACAAATGTTTAGTGATGAATGATCACATTAAAGTGCCTTTGGTCTAGCGTAAATCTCAATTACATAAAATTAGTTTTGTTATTAGTTTCGTGTACATACATATATCAGTTTTGTATATCAATGAGGTAACTATGTACTATCATGCATCTTAGAAGGTGTATCTGAATGTAAACTGAGCAAATGGAATCAAGTTAAACGGAACAATTAAAAACAAATGAAAATTTAACAAATACAAAGAACGTATATACATTAACGAACGAAATTGAAGCTTTGACGGTGGAATATGCATAAATCCTTAGAGTATGCACCTTTTAAGTGGCCTTTAAGTAACAATGAATAACAAGTAACAAGATTGACAAACATGCATATGAATATATGATAGAACTAAGTTGCACTGAAAAGAAAACAAAGTGATATAAAATACTAACATGTCCACTTTCTCCTGAAGTCTGTGATTTTTCTTGTTTCTTCAATCCAACAAGTGCTCTAATCCATTTTCCAGAAACACCCATGATCGTAGTCAATTCAACCTTACAAACTTCAAGCCTGTAATGGAAATGTTTTTGAAAATAAGTAAATATATTACAGCTTATCCACCAAAAGATAATATAAAAAATAAAAAAAAAACAAACAAATGCATAGCAATTAGCATACAAAAAGCATTTTTATGGTAAAACTTAGTAGTTTTCAACGAATAGAATCTGCCTAAAGAGGATAATTTTCATCTTCATGAGTTCATGGATGACCAAATTTGGTTGTTTTCTTTATTTCCTTCACTCTTTTACACATACAACACATGTTGCTGGTGATTTTAGCATCATCTAGCTATTTTACTAAAACTGGATTTACTTAATGACCAAAGGAGAAGTCATAATGAAAAATCAAACAAGTTGGTACGTGTGTAGTGCACACTTGTTTTAATGACCTTATGATTTTTGGCGCTGTAAGCACGTTGTGGTATCAAGGGGCCGTAGCCCACTAAACAACCGCGGTCCGGAGGTCCAAGGGGCAGAAGCTCCTAATGGGGTCCAAGGGGCAACACCCTTGACGGGCGTTACGTTGTACTTCGGAAGTTGTGTATTCCGGAAATAAATTGGTTCTTCGGAAGTAATGTTTAATGCATAACTGCAGCAGTTATGACTAGCTGTCAAACCTTTTTCCTATTGTTGGGACGGTTGATAAGACAATCTTTGGTCGTAACAATATACATGAATTTTCTAACAGATTCGTTTTCATTCTGCTTGAATATTGAGTGCTCACAAAATAATTCAATCTTAAAGCCAACTTCTTACAATTGTCAGAAAATCCAGACAATCAACAAACACACAAAACTTACACAGACTTATGTATATTTGTATATTCACTATCAGATATGTATATGCTCGTCATTTGCAAATTCCCAAAACCCTAGCCCATGTTCTACTTCGAGCTAACATTTTTTAGTATCCTATACAATGCCGACTCTCCTCCTCGCTTTAACATCCAATTGTTTCATAATTGCCATCACGTAAACTTATTCAATTGGGATTTTACACAAAAATGGATAAGAAAAAACATAAGAGATTACAATCAGAAACATTTCGTACAGGTAGAAACCCTAAATCCAAGTCAAAACAAGCAGAAAAACAGAGATTCAAGGAAGAATAATAACCTGAATAAACAAAATGGCGATCCAAAGATCTAAATTAGCGTATATATATAGTTCTTCAATCCAACAGTTGCTAAATCTCACTAGAACAACAACAAACGCCAATCATCAAATTGAATAATCTGGTTGAATGTGGGTAATTGCTTCTGTGGTGGGGTGATGAAATTGTGGATTGCTGATGAAGAAGATGAAGAATTAAATTTGGGTTTTTATGATTTGTGAAATTCATTAATTAAGGTGACCAATTTAAGTAGTGTGAAGCGTTTGGGCGTGACAACAGTACATGTGGTTCACTATTTTGATATCCGATTACGACAAACTCATTGATTTATGATTTCAATAACGGACAAATGTATAATCATGTTTAATGGTGTAAGACTCGGCCCCTCATACTAATAATATTGTCCGTTTTGATCACGAGAAACTTACGAATTTGCTTTTGATTGCTCAGATGAAAACTTCCTAAAGAGATTACTCATTCTTGGATTGCTCCCACTTGAACACGTTTAACTATTTAGTTCTTCTTTTATCCACAATAAATACGCTCAAAACATGACAGTGGTCGTTAACAATTCAATTAGTTATTAAAAAAACATTGTACATAGAATATACTACAATGACGTTGATCTTGACCATTGGATCGAATTAAAATCGTCTTTTAATATCGGTCATTTAAATTCAATACTTGTATCAAAACTTTATAGTTATATTTCCAACTATTTTTAACACTTAAAATCACTCTCACACTCGCTCGCTCCCTCACGTCCCCACTCTCCTATTATCCCCGCATTATGGTTCCTAAAAAAAGCATATGTTTTCAATGTGTTTGCACTTGCAACATGGTTTTTCACCTCTGTCTCTATGTAAAATTGATTTTTCTCTCACATTACTTAATGTGAACAAGCTCTCATCATCCTCACTGTCGATTCCCATCCAAATGACTATCACAACCTTTAGTAGCAACACTTCGAGTTCATCCCACGCGAACCAGGTTCCATCCCATGTCACCATGTTCGCCATAGAATCATCCCAATCAAAATAAGGGTTCGAAAAGAATTTTAATTTTATCTGTATTCAAAATAAAAAAATATATTAAAAATCTTTATTAGATGTTCGGATTAGATCTCGTGCGAATTCAAAATTCTTATTCGGGTATCAAATTGGTGTTCGGATATCAATTTTCTTTTACTCGAGTATCCGAATAAACCGAATAAGAAGATCATATGTTTGTAGCCTGATGCTCGTTACCCAACCATTTATTATGTTTCTAGCCCAATGTTTTTTACCCAACCATCTATTATGTTTTAAACCTCATACTCAAAAGTATTGACACATTTCCGACTTTCAATTCTATAAAACCACACAAATACTAGTAAAATTAGTTGAAAATTAGTTTTTTTTGTTCAAAAATACTAGTAAAATGCAAGGAGAAAAACAATCAAAATTCACGAACAAAGTATTCGGAGAAAATTTTACTTGAATTATTCTGATTTTTCCGAATCCTAACCAAGTTGCATTCATATATATTCAGATTAGATAGATACATCCTTATTCGGAATGGAACAGATTTCAGACAGTGTGATAATTTTTCAATTCCGAATAAACCAAATAATATGTATTTGATCCGATGACACTCCTACTTCAAAAGACTCACGATTATAATTTCAGTACTTCAACCACTATGAAAATATAGTTGATCCCTCTCACGTATCTCGTATTCTTGAATACCCGGGAAGACCATTCAATACACGCAAGGAACAACTACGTTTATCCAAGAAGAAGCGTTACTAGCTTTCTTTAAGACCCCTACAATTTTCGCCGTTAAGACTTAGAATAATACATGTATGTGAGGTACAAGCATAGTTGTATCAATGGTTAGCCTATTTCATCTTATCACGTACTCCAGATCAAGACAATGACAAGTTGTATAATTCACACTCAAAAGCTACAAGACATTGGTTAAGCTCTTCGAATCAACCCATATAAACTTATAATGATTTCTCAATTGAAACTGTGTATCACAACAAATTGAAATGTGATGAATAATAGTGATTTGTGACCAGTCCATGTGTATGTATTAGCCCATATATTAGCCCATACACCTCTTATCGTGGTTACTCTTTCTTTTTTTTTTTTTTTTCTCTTACATATTTCAACACCATATATACTATTTAGTTCGAAGATATTAAGAAAGTTGTCGGCGGTTGATGATCATCAATACAAATTACAACCAACAATAATGTTGGGTGCTTAATGATCACAGAAAGAAGCCAAGATCATTACGATGAAGTAAGTTCTTTTGAAGTATTCTAATCGTGTATTTCTAACTATCCTGAGTGATATAAGAATTCAAGAAGGATAATAAAAAATAATTAAAGTCATTATATTATCTTAATCTACAATAACCAACGAGATAACATATTATGCAAAACCATGTTTTTTAAATTTGTGAAATATACAAATATAAAAAAAACAATTAGTTAAAATCAAATCATCACCTACAGACAAGCCAGACTATTGTACGCGTGAGATATTGCGGGGTGTCAAGTCACGTGAGCCTAGCGTAACCCTCCTTATCCTGAATTATTGCAAATGTCTAGCTGACATTCAACAATTACACGACATGCACATAAAGATCTAAATTGTTACATGATTTCGTCACACATACTTTGTTAGGTGGTTTATATATAATATATTATTATTATTATTTGATAAAATGCTTACTTTTATTACGGGTAAATGCACACTCTCTAATCACTACTTATTTATTCACCACACTTGTATTTTACAATACACCTATAAGCATTATCTATCTATATAATAACAAACTTTTGGTTACATTGAACTTTCAGGTTTAGATCACATGAGTTTAGTTTTCTATATAATGACCTTTTATTTAATTAATCTTTTAAACTTAAGTTAAAATTCTTTTGTTTTTATCACAAATTTTCATCTCTTCTCATGATGGCCCCTACAAATCAGAAAACAAATCATCAAATTTAATTAACAAATAGAATCTAAGTTGTGTTCGAGACATAGCCTTGCCATTTTTTTAACATATTTTTTTCTTTTTCTTTTTCAGAAACCCTTTTGTTTCTTTTTTTGTACCGTTTTGCTAACGTTATATATTTATTTCCATTTGTAATGTATTGGAATTTCACGTTGAAGTGATAGTCATCATAATATGTTTTTATATTTGCGTTTTAACATTCGTGTTCATGATATAATTTATCGCGTAACGCGCGTGTGAAATAATTCTAGTTTGATTAAAAAGTAAATTCAAAATTAGCAAACACACCCCTAAAATCCAAGGGTCCCAATGCAACTTTTGTGCAACTCAATTTTGACATTTGGGGATTTGAAATCGATTCCGAACTTTTGGCTCCTCTGTCTTACTACTGTACGGCCGCAATGGTCCTTTGAGCCGTTAAAGGAGACCCCTGAGGCCACCCTCTTTCACTGTAACCACCGTCAATCTCCGCCACATCTTCTCATCAACGGCAACTTCATCGTCTCCGGTAAGCATCGTCCAACTTCATAACACACTCACAAAATCTTCTAATTAGCTGTTATTTGTAGATTGTAATGACAATTTGCATATGGGTATGTTAGATTTTGATGTTATTGAATGTGGGTCGCTGTTTGTGGACCAGATCCACTTTGGGAAAGTTTTATCTGCTAAATTTGCAGATGGGTGTGTGAATTGTGAAGTTCGTGCATAGTTTGTTTTAGGGTATCGTTAATATTTGCAATCTTGGTGATAATATTCATAAATTACCATATATTCAACACTAGGTAACATGAATTAGTAGCAATGTAACTAATATTGTTATGAAGGATCAAGTGTCACCTAATTTTGAACTTTTAGGCATACCCTCTTTTAGAAGGATTTTTTATGATGGTTTGATGATGGTTTTGTAAGTGTCTAAGTGAAAGTGAGTAAAACATATAAGAAAGTAGGAAATACTGTTGAAGAGTCTTAGTTGTGTGAAGGTTTAATGTGAGACAACTGTGGAAACATTAATGACAGTATGGCACTATTTATGCTGCTGATATGTTAGTGAAATAAATTCGGTTACAAATGCATAGGTCCTCCATTACCAAAGAGTGATATCACCATACTACTAATGGCATTCGTGATCAATATAACCAAAATGCATAAATTGTGAAAATCACGTTTGGTTTATGGGGGTGTTGCGATCTCTTGTTGTCTTTTATATCTGATTGATGACTTTTATAGGAGAAGTTCTTTCATTATCAATGTTTCTGTACATGTTTTATTTATTGTACAGCGCAGTGTCACCTGTGTTGGGTTAGATTTTATATTTCTCTTTGCTTATTTCCCTTCTTACCTCTATATTCCTTTGATTCTTTTCTTCATTTCTGGTTAGTTATGCTGTGACCATGTTCACCTTTACGTTGTGTATCATTCAGTATCCATGCTTAAAGGTTAACTCATATTGTTTGTATATAATCTTGACTGGAACTCAAAATGCCATGTTCTCTTCATTTTGACGTTATGCTTGTGATAACTAGTGGCTGGTCAATTACTTGAGATGTAATATATATCTTTAGGGATTGGATTTTTAATAAATATCGGTAGGGCCTAATGGCCTATATCACAAACTAGTTGACACATGTTAAAAGTTAAAATGAACAAATGCATAATCATAAGGCCATGAAAGCATAGAGCACATAAATAGGTTATGCCCTAAAGTTTTGAGGACATGTATAAGAATTTAACAAAAATCCTGGTCTCTTATCAAACATAGATAAATAAGAGGAGTTTGCTGCACTCCAGCAGTCCAGCTGTCTATATGATCTGAATTTGTGTAGAGAATGAGCCTTGTTCACATTTTGAAGTCTGTAGGTTTGTCTGCTTATTTTACAAATGATTTTTTGTTTTCATCAGCAAGTTTTGTTTTGAATGCTGTCCCTTTTTTCTTTTTCTCTCTTTTTTTCCAGTTTTGGAGTTACTGATATATATATATATATATTCCAAACTTGAGGATCAGCATTATAAGATATAATTAGGATTTCCCTTCTACTAAATGCATTAGATTAACTCTAGATATTTACCATAATAAAATACTTAATCAGATATCTGATTGTGATGTCTGCCACAAGCATTCTGAGTTACCAATTTCTTTGAGTTTACACAGGATCACGAGAATCATAACTTATGCATTCGAAAGCTGTAACACCGCATAATATGTTCAAAATTGCAGATAGTGGCAATGCTAATTTTGATGTATATTGCTCCAGGAATCTTCTGGCACATCAGCCACCTTATGGATAATGATCACTTGAAAGTTAAGGAAAAGGAAGGATATGTTGAGGTATTTTCTTTTCGTTGCTCATACTTTCTAATCTTCATTAAGCTTCCTAAGCCAACTGTTCCTTTAAGCAGGATTTTGAAAGATTCTCGTCATAAATAACAAGTCTAATACATAAATAGAAGGCTGTTATGAGTAATTTTGCTTCAAGCAGGATTCATGATCAAGGCCTCTTTATTAATGCACTGAACTTTTTCGTTGTTGTTTTTGTGACTATACTTTTGAGAGTTTATGATTAAGGCCTTAAAACACGTTTCTATATTTGCTCATTACTACCTTCTATACGTAGATGTTGAGTGATACACTAGTGTGCTATTTCATATTTTTCATTCTATATGCATTACTGTAATACTATCTCACACACACAGAAATCAGAAGGTACACATGAAAAGAATAATTGGGTATCATTTTTTTGTGACGTTAATGTAGAAAGCCCATCAAAACTTTGGCTCGTCTCTATCACCGTGACCTGGCTACTTATGAATGAGTTGGTCTGGGTATATCTAATGGATCGCGTGGGGTCAACCTAGTGCCACACCAACACAAATCATTTTCATCCACATAAAGCCTACCTGTTTCGGCTCATTACCCAATCCCCTACCTCTAGGAAAAGTAAAATGTCTGTTTTTATTAACTTCAGTAATGTAAATGCAGGCTCCAGGTGCCCAACTGTCAAATTCTTCTATCCGAAGGTCATCGCGTTTGCAAAGCAAGAAAAATTTGTCATCATGTTCAAAATATGTATTTAAATCTTACCACAGTAGTTCCAAATATATGGTGAAATCTTCAAAATCAAGGCTATATAAAGATAATTTGATTTCTGAAAACAAGATTCAGGAAGAAAAAAAGCAATTTTCACAAGGAAATGAAATTAATGGTGTATTATCTGCAAATACTGTATCCATGAAATATTCTACAGTTGTTCCATCTTTCCAATATCATGTTCGAGCAAAAGACGGGATCCATCTTGTTGTTGATTTGAATCTAAAACGATCTGATTGGCTGAAAAGTATGGAAAAGGCAGTTTGTGTGTGCCAAAATCATTCCAAGCCTGTGTTTGAAAGCTTCCGGAAAGAGGTTGAGTCTTTAAGAAATAGGAATAACCTTAAAGTTAGTTCACCTGACAAAACTTCTGCTTCAGATGCTAGCATGAATTCTTATGTACAAACTACATTTTCAACTAATTCAATGAGTAGAGAAGATGGGAAAACTAATTCAGTTGTAGAGAAGGAAGTTAGTACTGTAAGTGGTTCTAGACAGAGTTGGTCAAAGGCTGACCAGAACTCAAAACTTGTACTTGAAAGTTTTGAAAACTCTGAGGAAGTTCAGTTTTTGGTTTTTTCAAGTCCACAAAAAGGTTCATTATGTTCGAGAACTGACAAAATATGTTCTGAAAGTTTATTAAATAGCACTACCGAGGTTAATCAAGAAGCTGGTGGTAACCACAGATGGTCAACCGTTAAAAATGAGGTATATTGACTTTCATAAGCATACTGTTCTTGCCTTGTTTTTAGAAATTATTGTTGGGAAGTTTTTTCTAGTGACCTTGTTTGAACATTGAAGATATATACAAACTAAGGTGGTGCTTGGATGTGTTTTTTGAAAGTGATATATGATAATTACTTTGGGTAACCTTGATTCACTAGTGATTATTTAGAGATCAAATAATGATGTTGATATTAGCTGCAAGCCAACAAAAATTGTAATTATAAAAGGTAGGGTTTATATACCATCATTTAAATTATTATTCTATTAATAATGATAATCTGCCTAACATTCAGCACCACACCAAAAGTGACTCTTACATCTTCAAGCAACAAAAGTGTTTTTAAACACCATCTCCTGAGCCATGTTTTATTATAAGTGATTACTTACTCTAACTATTCACAATTAATTAACTATCGGATGATCACTTTCAAATAAACAGGGTGATTCTAAGGTGCTGTTTGGATGTGTGTTCTGGAAGTGATTAGTAATAATAGTCAATTTCCAGTGTCTGGATACCTGTGCTGCCTCTGCTTATGATTATCTGATTATCTAGGGGTCAAATAATCAGTTTGATTCTAGCCGCAACAAAGCTGTTTTAATGGCAGTATAACATTATCTATGCATGGTTATTTTGTTTATTACTCAAACAATCATAATTGCCAAAACTTTCCTTCAAAAGTCACAATTACAACATTAAGCTGCAAAAGCACATCCAAACAATATCTTGTGCATCATGAATAATTGCAGATTGTTATCTGATTCAAATTATTTAATATCACATAATTGCTTTTAACATACGCACGTCCAAACCCCCTTTTAACATTACCTCTTTTACGTGTGCAGGAAAGAATTAATTCTGCAGAAAGAATGGAAGTTTCAGGGTAACCTTCTTGTCAGAATTATCTGTCATCACACACACACGCACGTGTATGTACATGGAATCAATTATTATGTAACCTTTGTAAATTACAGAAGAGAAGAGATTGCATTTGTCAAATCAGCATCCGATGATGGGCCTAAGAGAAAGAAACGTTACTACAAAAGCGATCACATTCATGGTCAATCTCATGAAAGAATTTTAAGAAGCACACAAGTTTTTGGCGGGAAAATTCTTGAACATGATGGAGTTATCATTTGGCGTTCCTCACGTTTGCATCCCAAGGTTATCTAATTTTTTGATTTTAGTAGCTTTTTAGTTATGGGAAAACTGCACAAAATAGTAATGAACTACAAAAATGCTTATTTAAACATAAAATCTATCAGATGCCTCATGGCAAATTTACATCGGTCAGATGGCACTAGTTAATTGAAAATTTGGTCCGTTTGAAATTTAAATTGATTCTAATTATTACATTACAAAGATGCCATGTGGAAAGAACAAATACACTAAAATATAAAATTACACAATCACCATTTTTTGAAAAAAAGCAAAAATGACTTGCTGTTTATTAAATAAGTCATTCCAGTGGTGAAATGTAACCTGGTTACCAAAAGTCGGTAAATGTGTAAGTCAGTTTCTGTTTTACGTTTAATGTGTAAGTCAGTTTCTAATTCTATTAATGCAGTTTGCCCATTAGTTATCAATCAATTGTTATGGTCTTTTAAATTTATAATCCCCTAAATTATTTTAAAGCTTTTTATGCCTATATTTTGAATTTATAATCCCCTGTATTATTTCAACCTTAATAACTGATTAAAAGCCACTGGGCCCTTGGCCTAGTGGTAGAGGTAATATGTTTCTTTGGTGTAGAGTTAGGTTCGATCCCACCAAAGGTGGGTGTCTTCAGTTTAGGATTAAAAGAGTAGTGTAAGTTTGCCATTAAAAAAATCCGATTGAAAGGAGCCCCACTGTCTAAGCTAAGTTTATACAATTTCTTTTGTTTCAACCGTGTCTCTTGTTACTTGAATATATATATATATATATATATATATATATATATATATATATAT
>BJCM01072724.1:0-17638 GCA_018326385.1 Flaveria bidentis | reverse complement strand
AACCACATGAAGGGCTGAACCCATTTGATTGTTGGAGTTGCCAGATGAACCTTGCATGTTCATCTCCATCTAGTAGCCACTGAGAATCCCATACAACTCTGTTAGAGTGAGAGTTTTCAGATTCTCAGTTCTCTTGATAACCACATAGTAGTGTGTCCATTGCCTAGGAAGTGAGGACATGAACTTCCTTACAATGTCTCTATTTTCAAGAGCAACTTCTCCATCCCCTAGGGTATCCACAATCTCAACATACCTAAAGTATTGTTAAGTCATGGTTTTACCAGCTTTGAAGGTGAAATTTTCAAATTGTTGCTTCAAGAGATCCTTCTTGTTCTCCTTAGCTTCAAAGAAACCCGCATACATTAGTTTCAATGCATCCCACAGCTGCTTAGCTGTTTTGCATTTCTTGAAACCTCTGTACACAGAGTTTGGAAGAGCAGTCTGAAGGGCTGTCATGGCCTTCTGGTCAATCTCTACTCTCTTTCTATCTTTATCTGAGTAGTCAGCCACAACCTTGGGGATCATACCACCACCAGTAGAAGAATATATGCTTGGTATGTAAGGTCCATTTTCAACAAACTCCCACATTCTTGAGTCTAGAGACCTGATGAATCCTTTCATTCTTTGGCACCAGGTATCAAAGTCATCAAGAGTGATCAGTGGGGACTTTGTCATGATTCTAGTTTCCATATCAGATTTGAAATAGGCTACCATTTGATAAGTTAAGTATTTGTGTGTGAGAGGGATCTTAAGATGGTGAAATCTTATATCAAGAGCCTGGAATGCTCTGATACCAAATGCAGGACCGTTGAAGGGTATGTAAATACAACACAACAACACAAAGAGGGGAGTTGGTTAAGAACACTCAACTAATCAAACAGTGAAATTGGTTAACCTCAAGTAATAACACTAAGAACATAAGTAAATATGAGACACAACAAGATAACATGATACACAAGGAGATGGTTTTCAAGATTGTAGTATATTATCTTCTCAAGTTCTATTACAAGTGTTACAAAGCATAAAATAAAGTTACAAGTACTTGAGATACATATACTACATCCTACAGCCGGCCATACTTTGAAAGCCAGTTGGATACAATTGACTAGACACAAAACAAAATCAATTGTAGAGTCAAAAGGCAGATTGTCATTTGACTAATGACTATGACATGGCATAACTCACATCCTAATCTATTACAAAAAGGATAAAGTACATGAAGTAGAAAGTTTACACACTCAAGACCTCAATGTACAGTTATTAAAATAATGAATCTTTTCACCAACTTATGAAGGTGACTTTACAGAGTTGGAGCGGAAAGGTATCCAACTTTATGTGGAAAGGTATCCAACTTTATGTCAAGTACATCAGATAAAGCATGTATACTAAAAGTCTTCGGAAAAAATTTGTCTTCAAGTGTTGGCTTTGGAATACTGTCTCTGAAGCTTCGAAAGACTTCATCTTTGGCTTCGGAAGATATTGGTCTTGGCTTCGGAAGATTTCACACTTAGAATATTTCTGTTGCTTGTGTGAAACTTCCGAAGCATTCTTCTTCAATACTCATGTGTATACATGCAGGAGAGACTTTGAGTGTTTGGGTTGTATCAGCCTCTTCATATAATCTTTACACTAGGTTCTGACTATATTATACTTTTACATTATATTTATAAATATTATATCTTCTAGATCCATTAAATATGTTTACAATGGTTTTAAAAAGCGTGATATGTATCGAGGCAATAGGGTGTTGAGCCGAGCAACACACAAAAACGCAAAGCATTTCATACGAAAGGAACAATGTATTTATATATTAAAAAATTATATTTCTTATATGTTCTTCGCACCTAGTACTCAAATTTTAACTACGAATAAACTTATATGTATAATTTAATATATAAATAACCTATATGTGTAACCTAAAATACTATATGTACAATATGTTGATTCACGAAATCCTACGGTGTACATGGCGTGCCTCGTACCTGCGCCTCCAAAGTTTTTTTCCTTACACCTCAGGTGCACTTCTTGTACACCTTGTGCCTCGAACAGTCAATAACCCCTTGGGTGTGCCTCACCTAGGCGCGCCTCAAGTGCGCTTTCTAAAACCTAGATATTGACGATATCTTAATGCAACAGGATGGTTCAAACATTGAAGATGATAAGATCTTAATATGTTCTCTCTTGGTAAAAACGCTTTGTTTGACCACAAAAGTCAAAGCCTTGACATGTTATGGTTACAGAAAATACATATAAACTGAACAAGATAGAGCACCATAGTTACATACATGTGAGCTTACAGAATCAATCCTCCAAAACAGTAAACTGTATCCCGCTGAAAGTCAAATTAATGTCCCCTAACCATAGTCCATAGATCACTTGATTTGTTCAGATCAAAAATCTAAGGCAGGCTGCGGCTATTATTTCGACATAAGATTGTCTATCGCTGATTCCGTATCTGAAAACACAAGCTACAGAAAGGTTAATTGCAGGGTCAAACTCAACTACAGTTGACTGAAAACTTAAGTTTCATGTAACTGTTTGAACATGCAACAGGGTTTCAGTCGTATCACAAATAGACTGGTTAAGTCAGTGTTAATTTGACCGAGTTCAAAGAGATATTGAACACCTAATGCATAGTAATTATACCAACATCGGTTATAAACAAATTTTCCGAGGAAATTATAAATAGGATGTAAAATTAGCATTTTTGATAGTCTTTTAAAGTGTATTTCTTTAACTGTAAGTTGGAGATATAGATTCACGGTTCATATTTAGTAGAAGCAGCAATATTTACCCTTTAACGGGTCAAATCAAAAAGTTCAGCTAAAAGGGTAACGAGTCAAGTAAGTTGAAAACACCCAAAAATTTTCTTTTAATTCATACATCCTCATGTAATTCGTTTTAATCAGAGATTTAGATTGTCATTAACTTATCGTAATAATATATATTTTTAGTATCCACGGTTTAAAATAGACAAGAGTGTTGGCAGGTCAGCCCAATCCAGCCCACCTTGTTTCAACCCGTACAAAAGAGACTGTTTCGACTTCCGACCCACCTAACACATAGATGACTGCATCAAATTAAAACATAGGCTTGTGATTTTTATACAAATAAATGGAACATATGAGAAATATTACCTAAGAATCAACGTTTGAGAGTTGAGATACTCTTTCTATTTCTTTGATAATAAGTTCCTTTTCCTCTTCAAATTGGTCATCCTCACAGCCTAAAATAGACGAGCATATGCACAAAAAAACTAAGACAATAGAAACAAACTCGCAAACAACTTTAGATGCTCTATGCAAAGTTGGGTTTATTGAGATTAACATTTTGTCTCTAACAGCTCAAACAGATGGATTAAAAAAGTGCTTACAATCAAGAGGTTCGAAAGCCACCCAAAGTGCATTATTTATGCATAAATTCTCCTAAATCACTTTATTCAGTAAACTAGATTCTTATTGAAATATATAACTCCTATCATCTTGTCTAACACTATTTTTTAAAAAGATTACCATTTCCAGAAAGAAACTGTTTTGGATCACCTGACTCTTACATTTTACCCATCTGCCCAAACCCAATTTGACCCATTACCCAAGCCACCCCACCCACCAATTTTGTGCCTCTAATGCATAGTAACATACATTAAGCTAATGTACCTTTTCCAGCAGATAGATTGTTTAGCAATTCCAGCAATCTTTCATGGTTCTTTGCTAAAATAACTTTTATTTCTCGAGGCTTGTTTGGGTTGGCCACAAATATCTGCATATAAAAGATTATAAACCAACAGAATATGAACACTTATGAATCCTATTTGTCTAATCAGAATGTAAATGATGAAATGAAACATGGAAGTTTTTGTACCTTAAAAATGTGAAATGCAGAGATCTGGATGTTTTTGCTTGTATCCTGTCAGAAACCATAACAAAACAGAGACCGTAATCTTAGAAGTGATGACAGTTTGGAGGAAATTGACAATCAAAATATGCACCACTGAAAGTTGTTTCCTTTAATTCATAATGTGTGTATTACGCATGTATGTACATGTGTATATATGTATATATGTGTACATATGTGTGTATGTATTACCTTTAGCAACGTCATCATGACTTTAAAGTGCTGAACTTCAGCAATGTATTTTTTCATTATATGAGAGCTTGGAGGCTCCAAAAGGAACTCTGACAAAAGCTACCATTTAAAACGATTCATTCATCAGTTTTCTTATTTATTTTATCATCAAACACGTGAGCCACAAAGATAAATATACTAAACTGTTGAGCAACTGACCTTCAAAGACTGCCTTCTCGTCACATAATTACTAGAGGTTAAGAGTTTTTCATAACGCTCAAAGAACTGCAATGATGTCAAAGAACGGAATCATTTTTAGGCCAAATATGGTATACAAACGTATGTAATATCATATTCTGTAATCCCTCATATGGAATGAAATACATGATATAACAATAATGTAAATGACCTAATGCTTCTCCTCCTATAGAAAATCCAAATAACACTTATTTACTGAATTTGTCCATTTACGATATAAGCCTAAATATAAGACACAAGTCATATTGTGGTTGTTCTTTTTCTTTTTTGTCATCGTAGTTGTTAGGGTTTAGGGTTTAGGTTTAATTTTAAATTTCACACCATTATGTTTAAATATATATTCACAAAATTAATCATATTCCAACAAATTTTTGAGAATCTATACATACCATAAATATAAAGTAATAAAAGGAAATTCATAGTTAATTAGTGTTGAAATAAAAAAGAAAGAATGAAACCTCATCATAATGAGAAGTTAAGAATTCAGATACTTCAGTGGGATGTTTGATGAGCACATCCTGCTTAACAGTTTATAATAGTACGTTAAAATCAGCATGCAACATAGCTTAAATGTAATTTGTACATGATTTTTCACCCAACATTCAACAATTTTGACTCGAAGATCTGACCTTAAAGGTGGAAAATGCATCAGAAGCAACATCGAAGTTAGCAAGCTCCACATACTTGAAAAAAAGTTCGAAGCTTGGTGACTCCAATAAATATCTGAAACGACATTATTAAAATACAATTTATTGTTTTCTGCTCAAAACATACCAAGATTTTGCAAATAATATTTGTCCTTAAAAAGATATCTACAAAATAATAAAAACATCAATTTCTTACTTTGCAAGAGTCGGAAACTTGATGCATTCCCTCAGCATGTTTCCACAATTTAAGGCGATCTCCTTGTTATCATACCTGTTTAATATTCGTAAAAGTAAGCTTCTTGCACCCCTCAAAAATAACTTGGTAAATAATTACAAAACCTTCAAGTGAAAATAATAAATATTCGAACATGCATGGGAAAATAAATCGACAAAATGAAAATGAAAACCAACTTATCGTACCCTGCAACCAGGAAATCTAATAAGTCTGAATGATTCTCCACGAATTGCACACAACAATGAGTTGATCCAACCTTTTGCTTCAATAGTATGGACCAACATTGCACTAAATCTTTTCTTGCCTACATCAAAAGAAAGATGTGATCATATGTTGATAAATACAATAGCTGAATATATAAGAAAATAATGTCCTAATTACTCACCTCCCACCCGAGTATAGGTAATTTGTGAAAGAAAAGAGCAATAACATCCTCTTTACAGATTTCTAGAGCCAATTGTGTAATTTGATCCGCATTTGGTTCAACCTCCCCGTCTCCTAAAAGCATAACTTTCATTGCACCAAAATTCTTCTCAACTTCTTCTAGTGCCTGTATGCATTCACAAACATATTTGCATATTAGTCCGGAAATTTGAAAAGTGCAACACCCATGTGTTCAAATAAATGAATATTTTTCATAATTTACAAATACTAAGCCTTTCTTACAAATCAGTTTTAGTATTTAGCTAAACAGATTCACATTCTGATCATCTAACTATTTACGGGCCCAAAACAAAACTCGTTTATCAAATAACACAATTATTTATCTATCCGTTACTAACCTAACTAAATAGAGATGCACTCTCATTCACAAAATGTATCTCCTTATTTGCGGAAAAAAACTGTTCTTTTGTCTAGTTAGTCTACTAATCCATGAAATAAACAAAATTTTGCTTACGTCCCAAACAACTCATCATCTGATTATAACAACTTCAAAGAAACGTATCACTCACATAACACTTATAAAACACGCGCTCAAAGTGCCCACTATGTTCATTAACATGTGTGCGACCTTCATTCATATAAGGATAAAACCATGAAAATGCAAGCCTTTTCCCCAAAAGGATAGTCTAGCTCTTGTTACTTATAACTAGCCGAATAACATACTAACATTACATATGTATATTAAACAAAATGTAGGTATACATACAAAAACTCGTATGCATATCTATGTATCCATTTCAAAAGGGCTTCTTTCCCTTAATCAGATATATGATATATCTAGAACAAACTTCTCCTAAACATCTCAAGACCCTTTGAAACAAACACCAACATGATTGAGTAAAATACCTAAAAGTCACAACAAATTGGCAAATCAATTCACCAAAATTAAAGACTCGCATTTGCACAATAACATCTCAAAATCAAACAACACAAAAGGGTATGGAGGATTAATACAAACCTTTTCGAGTGATTTAACCTCGACAACAGTTTTGGTGTCGAGGGCCATGAGGCTGTCTTTGATTGCTCTGGCGAGTTCTTGAGGGGTTTTAGGCCTCAAGGCCTTGAAGAAGGAGAACGACATCGTTTTCGGTTGATCAATCGACGATCAACGATGAATCAATGGAAGAAATGAAGTGGGTATCGATGGAAAATGGTTATTGTAGGATCCACCTGATCAGTGAGAGCAGAAATGGCAGCTAACCCGAAAATGGTGATGCCTAGCTAATTAAAGCCTGTTTCTTTCTTCTATTGACATGCCAACAACTATTTTGTATTTGTTTCAACCCATTACATTACATTGTTTTAATAATTTCACTTGTTTTTTAATCTAAAAGTGAAGCACTCTTTATAAAACTTTAAAAAAACATGAAGGTTTAAATCCTCATATATGATTGATCTTTAGTTATTGATTAGTAGTTAGTATAGTTTTACAGTAAACACATATAGGTTACCATTCTTAAATAAAGATAGTTTTGATAATGATACTAAATCGTATTAAATAGTGCTTGTTGTGGCGCATTAAATCATAATAAATGGGCGTATTTGAAATCCAAAAAAACCAAAATTGCATCTATGAGAAAATAATAATGTGTGTTCTAACATGTTCTAAACATAACAAAAAATCAACTGGGATAACTCCACAACCATACAATGTCGTTGTCGTTGTCGAGCCACCATCACCGCCTTCCGCCACTGTAACTTGCAAGAATATGCTACAATTTACACTCCTAGCCATATGCATCTCTGGAATCGTGACTTGGAAGTTGCCAGAACCCTTTCATTGATGTTTAAACCCTAACCAGCAGCATCACCAAGAACACACCATCGCCGCCTTACCTGCTACCACACACTCTGTACGCCACCTTCAACTAATCAAGGGTCACCATCGAAACCCAATCAACCACCATTGTCACCTTTGTAGTTGTTATTACCCCAAATTGACCTTTTTCTTGCCATTGAACATGGGTTGCAACCGTTGAAAAACTAAATTGTCGTCGTCGGTTCGATCTCACCACCGTTTGACCACCAGTTAAGCGAAAAGAAGGGTATACCACCTTTTTCCACCGTTCAAAACTTCAGATTAGTTCCTAGATCAACTCAATTGATGGGAATGTGCTCAACTTAAAAAGATTAAATTCATATGATAAAAACCTAAAAAAATAAAGTTACTATAACACCTTAGTTTCTTTTTAATATATATTTTAATGGATTAAATTGTAATTTGTTACAAGTATAATTGATTATGATTATAATTAATATTCTTGCAACAAGGATATCAAAAAACTTTTATAGATACTAGTTGGTGGGACTCGCACTATGGAGCATGATTATAAAAGTAGAAAATTTCAACTTTAATGATTTATACGCTAATATAAACCACCCGAAAAATTTATGTGCAAAACGATAAAAAAAAGTTTAATAGAAAAAGTACTATAAAAAATAAATACCTCAAAACAGAATAACAAATGTGTAAATGGTGACTTATTATAATCAACGAGTTATATTGTAAATTTGTTAAAAGAAAATTTGATATAACTCGAATGCTTATATATAAATTTAATAAAAAGTTCAGGTGATTTAACATAAATTTGATATAACTTGATGTCTTAAGTATAAACTTTTTTAAAAATAAGTTCAAGTGAGTAAATGTAAATTTAAAATAACTCAAATGTTTAAGTATAATATTTTAAATATACAAAATGAGTAGTTATCAATTTTATATAAAAAATAGAGGGAGAGAAAGCATTATGGTTAGTTTAAAAAATCCTTAAAAGATTACATGTAGAATTGTAAAAAAAACTTTAAAGAAAAAATTTTATTGTGGTGATATTGAAAAAAAACCACCTTCATTACTTATAATCTTTTATATTTCTTATATATAATGATGTGTCGGTTGTTATCGAGCCTCCTTTTCGATTTGCTTTAAGCACTGATATATTTGGGTATTATTAATATTATAATAATCATGTAAATATTTAGTAATTATATAATAGATAATGTATTAGTTAAGATAAATGTATTAAATAGGGGCAAAGTAGGAACTATTGTATATAGCACTTGTACATTATGTTTAAAAATTTTATATTAGATATCTTAAATTTTAAGTAAAATTATAAGTGTATCATACTCAAATGATTTATATAATAGTATATAGATAATATAAATAATAGATTATTATATCATCATTGTTATAAAATATATTTAATAATTATATAGTTAAGTATTCAAATAAGGTACTACTTATTTATAAATATTTTTATTATATAATTAAGTATTCAAATAGAAATAAAACTTATTTATAATAATAATAATAATAATAATAATAATAATTACTAGAGTATTTAATACTTTTATAGTTAAGTATTCAAATAAGATCATACTTATTAATAATTTAGATGCTAATTTAAAGTATTACAAATAATAAGATATATAATATAATAAATTAAATAATCTCATATTATTAAATAATACACTTTTAATATGAATTAATTAATGTATTAATTAAAAGAAGTTTATTAAATGATGGACAAAACAAGAATGATTTTATAAAACACTTGTACCTAATGATTAACAAGTTGTATTAGGCGTCTTAATTTTTTGTAAAATTACGTTTATCTCCCAAGGTTATGTTTTATACTACTAGCTTTGTATAGTAGTATAGATATATAACTTATAGTTTATCATGTTATCCTATAAGGTGTTGGATGTTATAACTGGAATCAAGTTGATTTCTCTTGTTATATATTTAATCAACAAAATAATTATGTTGTGCTCTCATACGTTCTTCTTCTTATAATATACATACATATATATATACATACATATATATATATATTAGTTCATAACACTTTATCAACACGAAACTCTAAAAACAAGCCTTTTCCATTCATTTCCATGAACTCATAATGATCAGCATTTTTGTATTTGATTTTGGTATCTTTTCTTTGAACTCTATATCAGTCAAATGTACTTCTTACTCGAATGACTATTTTGATAAGTTACCTTGGATTCATGAGATTTTATATAAGTTTCTTTCTCTTTTCTTTTTATTTATGTTTTGAACAATAAGAAATTCATTTAAAACCATCTTAAAGCTAAACTAGTGCAAGAGAACAAACCAAATAACATATGAAAACTACAGACTACCAAACGACCATTCGCGACAATGAATCTTAAATTAAATGAATCAAAGAAGGTAATCATAACCATATGACTAGAAGTGTATGACTAGAAGTGAGAGTGAAAATCACCAGTAGTATATACCAGTGAAGAATTTGAGTAGCACCATGACTACTAACAATTTTGGGTTCCCTTAAGAATATTTATAAACACCCATAAGCTTAAGATCTTCTTCTATTTAAAACTAAGAAATAATTGTGCAGCCTAGTTGAGTCCATTGGGTCCAATTTGAAAAGAAGTATATGTAAAAAACCACTTCTATCACAATATAAGCAAAACATGCAAGGATCTTCCCGTTAGCCAAAAGTTAAACTGAAGTAGAGGTGTCTCTCACGAATCTTCCATCTTTATTTCATACTATCTTTATTTCAAAGAACTAGACTAGAAAAAAGTACATAGGACACACAAATGTAAGGGATCAAAAAATATCAAAACACTAGGATGGGATTTGGACGAATGGATGACACAAAAACCTAAACAAAGTGAAAAAAATCATCAAAAATTCATTAGACTTGGTTTGTTAATGATCAATTAATAAAGCCATTGCAATTGGTTTGTTAAAAATTAACTAATAAAGTACAAGAATTGATGAATCGTAGTGAAAAGCTTCAATTAATACTAGTACTAAAGCACAATCGTTGATCAACAGTCTTACTATCAATGAAGAGCTATTAATCGTAGTTTTGCTATGAAAATCAAAGTTTGCAAAGCTTGCAATTGATAAGAAGAGCTGGTGATCAAAGTTATTAAAACTAAAGACAACTAGTAATAAAAAACTAACAAGAAAATAAATGATCCATTGATCTTATCAATTGTTTTTGTATATCATTTGTTATAGCATTAGCAAGCATCAATAATTTTCACACAAAAAGATTCCTAACATTCTTCAGTTGTTTCGCTAACAATGAAGATGTCACTATCAAGACAGTTAACCTTCCTTGCATTTTCATGTACTTAATGATTGTATTTATCATTTTTAGAGCACATGGAGTAGAATTCAGGGAACGGGCTTTCTTATTTTCCCAAAAACAGGCTGGGGGTTGTTCCCCGTTTTCTCCGCATCCAAATCCCTGGGCATCTCCTTTTTCTTTTTGTGTTTTTATCCTGACCCACTGAATATTCATCAAGTTTTAGCGTTGTTTCACCACCATCAACACCTCCACCGGCAATTGTTTTCTCTTTTTCCCCCATGGAATGACTCCCACTGGCCTAAAGCCTTTGATTGATACTTATGTAATAGAGAGATAGATAGAGTGTAGTGTGTGAAAGAGACCTGTTATAACTGTTCATCTGTATTATTGTCTGGTAAGATAAGTTGAGTAATCAAGGCTTGCCGAAAAATTTAAACTATATATATGGTGTTCTTAGTTTGGTTTAGATGTTATTTTTTTCTACCATAATTCCACTATATTAATTACAATCAAATATGTGATTAGCATTCCTTATCCTAACATTTTTAGAAGCTAAAAGGGTCATTAATTACTAAGTTTTATTAAATATTAAAAATGCAAAAGGTGTACTCTGACTTTATATATCACACCAAATGCAAAATTTTCCCATGGACTCTAATATCACGTCCACCAAAAACATAACAAACCTCAATGACAAGAACTTTAGGGAGTGATCCCACAAGTTAAGAATTATTCTTGAATTTGTAAAGAAGTTTTACGTTATACAGACTCCCTTGCTTGATAAGCCTCGTGTCAATGCTCCCATAGCTATCGATGATGGGTGCATTGAGCATGTAGATGACTATTTCTTACGTGTCATGCTTTATACTCTCATTCATGGTTGTTAAACTTAAGAAAGAAATGAAGTTCTATTCTTCATATGATATGATGAAATATAAAAGAGTGAACACTTAAAGTTCTCAAAGCCTCTACTTAGAGCAGGACACATGTGAGTTCTCACTTTAAGGAACATATGAATTTAAAAAACAAAAAATATAAGTTTATTGTTCATTAACAAATATCCAGGTATTTCTTAATGCATAAAGAATATAAAGAAATCTCATATGATCATATTGAAATCATCGACTTATAATGATAAACAAGAATTTAGGACGTTGTTGATGATGATAATGATTATGTGCATTTAGTTGATCCTTTTAACCTAATTTTACTTGGTGAGCTATCATATTATGATTAACTTATTTAGAATACAAAAAACCAATGAGGTAAGCCTATTCGGGAGTTACGTATATAACTAAAATTTGAGGTATTATGAGTTTTTTTAGTTCTTGCCCAATCCAAACCAACTCACTAAGACAATCAAAGCCATTATATCTTATTGAGGTAGTAAGCATCTCAGCTACGACTCTAATGAGCATCTCAATAACCTTATGTTAGTTTCACAATTGACTCTACCAGGAACACATAACATAACAATGTGTTTGAAGGAGGAATCAAATATTGTTGGATATGTTTAGATTGATAGAGTCGTACAAACCCGCATCATTCTTTTAGGAGTTATACCTTGGAAATTGTAGCCCTAGTAATTAATATGGTTCAATGAAAAAAGTAGATAAGACACAACATAAGATACGATACGAAAATATTCCAAACTTATCGTACTTGATGGTCTATGGTTGTGAATTCTTACATAAAGTGTGAGACTTTCAAGAAGCGTGAAAACTTATCATACTTGAGGGTCTAGGGTTTGCTGTGACGGTGGTTCATCATGGTGATTCGGGACGACAGTTGTTGCAGGTGATGTTGATAACATACGCGGAATAGTTTTTCTAGAAGTAGGAGCTCCTCATGACATATAGTTTTTGTCTTCAAATCATTAATACTGACATTTGTGGTTGCTATAAGACAAACCTACGATAGGTCATGATAATACTCACTTCTAGCATGGTAATATAGATGTGTTTGGGCATCCCATTGAAATGAATCTTTTGGCATGGTGGAAAGAGGATGACGATAATGAAAGCAACAAACAATAGTACCATATTTGAGATTGGTGGCCTCCTAAAAAACTAAGAATGTAAAAGTAAATGAAAAATAACACTTGTTATAATGTCATATTCCTCCTTTTTTTTCATTCACTAAAACTTTCTAACTTTCTAAATACAATGCATGAAAGAATAAAATGAAAACATGAAAAACCTATGTGGCTAACATGGGTAATTCTAGAAGACATGGGATACATGTGTACACTAACAAATAAAACATAAATAATGCATGATTTGAAGTAAACATGTAGGTGACCTAGAATGTAGGCGACCTAGAATGTAGGCATGGAGGTGCTTTAAGGGTGAGGTAGATAGAGGCGTGATAACAACATGTATCAAAAGCTATATAAAGAAGCTTTAGTTACTCTTATGAAAAAAAACAAATTAAATCATTTTTAATTTATACGGTAAGTTCCAAGTTTAATACCATAAAACAAAGTTTCAAATTATTGACTTTAAACAAAACCGTATAAATCTCAAACCATCTTAATAAACTAATTTACCCTTGCTTTGACATAAAAATGAATGTTAGGGGACTAAAAGAGTATATTGATAATGGTGCAAGGGGGGTCTTGGTGATAACGTCAAACGAAACCTGTAGAACAAATGAACGATGAACAATCTCTATCCCTCTTTGCCCGAGTAAAACCTTTCGAACATCTCAAACACCATCAGAAATTAGCGATGCCCAATAAATGCAGCATTCGAGCTATTTGGATCCTCAACAGTCAAGACTTCATCGTCTTCTCTCGGTAATTTCAATCACTCTACTAATAAATCACTAGGGTTCATGTGTCTTTAACTACAACAGATCCAATTTGTTCAATTCGTAAGTCTAATTATCGATTTTATGATTGTTGGATGTCCTTTTGTTGTTGAATTTGAGCAGGAGGTTTCCCGTAGTTGAGAGACGTTGGATTGTTGCTTGTAAGAAAGCAAATCGAGATTCGAATGTGTTGTTATCGTCTGTTCCGACGGATTCGGAGCTAGCTGCTGCGTTTGTGGAACGAAAGAAGAGGTTTTTGGATATTCAGATTTGTTATTCGTATATCTTTGATAAAGGAATGATTTTGGTTACTTGTGTCACATATTTAAGGTTTCATGACACCTGTTGAGATTAGTACTGATTAATATATGAACTTCCAGTTATGGAAATTGTATGTAGATGCTCTGATGGAGATCTTCGTGATATGTAGATAATGTGAATTCTAATAGGACTGGTTAATGTGTCATGTTCTTCTTGTTTATAAAGCAGACTTCAATAAAGTGCTTGGTGATTTGTTCAAATACAGGCATACACATATGTGTAACTGTGAGCTTTTTTTAATGACACTTAACTGATTTAACACATATACAGGGAAGGGTCTGCGCGTGGGTATGGGATACGGGTCAAACAGTCAGTTGAAGGGTCAGATTCGTGGGTTGATGATCCAATTATGTGTCATATTATAAGTCTTCATGTTAAGAAAGAAGAAAGCGGGGAAGATTGTACATTTTGGCCACTCATTTTGCATGCCAAAGGTCAATATTACATCCTTGTACTGCCCTTAGTTGAACCGGATCATTTGAAAGCCTACAACACACTAAGTAGGAGATCTGATTGTGGCAATGGTGTTGGAGTTGATGGAAATTTGTCTTCCCTCTTGCTTCAACTTCCATGCATCACAGGGTATGGTAAGTTATACTTGCAAATTTAGTCTTCACAGGAACTTCTACCAAGTGTATGAGATGTTGGTTTGTTCACTAACACCTTTTTGTTTGTAGCCTCCAAAAGATATACCTACTTTACTGTTGAGAAAATGGCATATTTTTTGTAAAATTGCACTGATTGTTGCTTCATTGCATCCTGTTTGGGCACTTATATCTGGTTTATATATATATATATATACCTTGCTAAGACATTCTTTTTTGGTTTAATAAGTATGTCGTTTTTGAATATGTTCCTTTTAGTATGCTGTGCTTATCTTGAAATGCAGAAGTTTAACAACTTAGAGCTTGAATAGTTTTCCTTAACAATAAATAAAGGATAAATCGGTTAATCTAGTAAATGATAGGAAACAGTATGCCAGCTGCTAGAACCAAGATTAGTAGAAAGATTTGGAACCAGTGTTAAAAGTTACTTTGGAAGAGTGAGGTTAAGTTGGTAAAGTTAAAAGGATTATGTATTTAAATGCACACCAGAAATAAGTATCCATTGAGATGAGAAGTCATGTGCTTAAAACACTAGTTTTAAGCATTTCTTGCAAAGAAGATATGTTAGTTTCAGAAAGGTCAAAGCTCCCTTGCTGCAATTGATAATTAAGACCTACCAAAGAACACATAATAGCCATTTTTCACTTCACCTGTTGCTCATGTTGCACATTGATATCAACACTGCATGATAAAAAGGCAATTAGCTCTCCATAAGCCCTTCAAAAGTTTATGAAGTATGCTTGAGCAAACAAATCGTGGCCAGGATGAGAAAAGCCTTGCAGACTTCATGAATATGAGAAATATTTCTCTTCCTAAGTGGAGAATTCTATAAAATTTTGTGATCTTTCGCATATTTACAATGATTAATCATGCCAACTGCTCTTTTATCAATTTGAGTTCCTTGGGGTTATAAACTAATGTATGAAATTTTATCAAACATAAAACCTTGTACAAGCTTCTTTTCTCTACAACTTGACTTGTTCTTCAAGAGCATCTGGTTCCCCCTAGCTTTAAGATACCTGATTGCTCCTGCTTTAGCTTCTTCTCTATATCACATGTTAAGGATACTTTTTTAATATCACATCAAAAAGGTTTTTCTTTCTTTACAGATCATTCATGGTGGCCCATGTTCTAGGTGACATAATCACGTCAGATCTCCAAGAACCAGAAGTAGTTATAAGTGCCGGAACTTCTGTTGGTGGCTTATTGGATTCTTTAACTGGAAGTATTGGTATTTCTGCCAGACCAAAACCTGTAGCACCGCCAATTGCTGCTTCCACCAGCTCCACCGCCGTTGGCGGTGGCTCAGTTACCTCAGACGCTCCAAAAGTTGGTCCCAGGAACCTTGATAAAGATGCACTTCGAAGTTTTATTAGTACTGCAATGCCCTTCGGTTAGTGAACTTTTATATTTCAATTTTCATATCCAATATGTTTATTATTACATGCTACTTGTTTTAATCTGTAGGTACACCCTTGGACCTCAGCTACTCGAATATGTCTGCAATTAGGACTAATGGTTTCTCGTCATCTGATGTACCTCCTGTAGACAGCAAACAACCAGCTTGGAAACCATATCTGTATAAAGGTAAGCAGAAGCTGCTATTCACAATTCACGAGATTGTTAATGCAGCAATGTATGACCGAGATGAGATTCCTGACAGCTTATCGATATTGGGTCAAGTAAACTGTCGGGCAGAATTAGAGGGGCTGCCTGATGTCCTGTTTCCACTGACAGCATTAGACAGTAAACGGATCGAGATATTATCGTTTCACCCATGTGCTCAAGTTCCCGAACAAGGTGGCGGTGATAAACAAGCAGTCATGTTTTCACCACCACTTGGTAATTTTGTATTGTTACGGTATCAAGCTCCTTGTTCTGTAGGTGTTCCAGTTAAGGGTTTTTACCAGCTTTCAATGGTATCTGAAAATGAAGGTGCTTTTTTATTTAAGTTATCTTTAATGGAAGGTTATAAGGCACCACTAACTATGGAATTTTGTACGGTGAGTATGCCTTTTCCTAGAAGAAAGGTAATTTCATTTGAAGGGACACCTTCTATCGGTACGGTTTCTTATACCAAGCACTCTGTTGAATGGAAAATTATACCGAGTGGGCGAGGGGTTGGTGCAAAGAGTATTGAAGCAACTTTTCCAGGAACTGTTAAGTTTGCTCCATTGAAAAGTCAAAGCCCAGTCGACTCTGGATTTGTTGAAGGTGGTGGTGATGAAGATAGTGATACGGAAATAGAGCAGGGAAATAACATGGTTAATGTAGAGGAATACTTAATGGAGAAAATGAATAAGCATCTTCCAGCTGTTGATTTAGAAGAACCATTTTGCTGGCATGCTTACAACTATGCAAAGGTACATGTTAAATTTTTTTGTTTTGTTTTTTTGTTATGATTTTTATTCACATTTCATTTGCATATGTTCTTGGGTTTATTAGAGTCTTTTATAGCTTACGCAAAACTAAGTATACAAAACTGGCATAGGTTTCTTTCAAGATGGTTGGGACATCTCTCTCAAGAATGACAATAGATCCTAAATCTGTGAGTGTACTCATGATGCTTTTTAATCTATTATTACTGCAACCTTAAGTTAAAAAGAAAAAAAAACATAATGTGCATATTTTTTTATACTTTAATATTGGCTTATGACTAATCGACATGCAGGTAAACATCTTTCCATCTGTGAAGGTACCTGTGGAGTATTCAACCCAGGTGATTTTCTCATTCTATGCCTCTCTTTTTACAATTGATTTTGTGATTGCCACCTTGTCTAGACCATATAAAGCTCTCATAAGGAAATGTCATCAAGATCAATACACTTACATGCTTTGTGAAACCTAAATAAATTGGGTTTATTTTTTTAATTTAAAAATCAGATAATTAGTAGATAAAACTCATAAAGTCCATAGCTACCATTTGCAAGGTTCTAATGAGCGGTACATATAAGTGGGTGTAGCACCCTCCACAAAGTGTTAAACATATCTTGTATCTAGAGGTAGACTTGTACAAACCGGTTCTAAAACCCAAACCGGTTCGGGTCCCAAACCGAAACCGGTTTGGTCAATATTGGTCAAAACCGGTTTGGCCCCAAACCGGTTCGGGTCCAAACCGGTTTCAAATCCTTAAAACCCAACCCTATCAAACCGGTTTGGGTC
>BJCM01072723.1:0-11462 GCA_018326385.1 Flaveria bidentis | reverse complement strand
AGCATGGTATGAGAAACTCTCAACTCATCTGGTGAAACACGGTTTTCGTAGAGGAGTTATTGACTGTACACTGTTCATCAAAGAAAAAGATGGTGACTTACTGCTGGTACAGATTTATGTTGATGACATAATCTTTGGTTCCAAAAACAAAGAGTTATGTAAAGAATTTGAATCTGTAATGAAATCAGAATTTGAGATGAGTGCCATGGGGGAGATGAAGTTCTTTCTCGGGTTACAGGTAGATCAGACACCTAAGGGAATATTTTTACATCAGACCAAGTATGTAAGCGATATCCTCAGTCGGTTCGATATGGATAATGCTTCTGCAGTTGGAACTCCACTTGCCACAAACCATGACATGGCACCCGACGAAAATGGTGATCTGGTTGATGCCACCATGTACAGAGTAATGATCGGATCTCTCATGTACCTCACAGCCTCATGACCCGATATCATGTACGCGGCGTATCTTTTTTCCAGATATCAGGGGAAACCAAAAGTAAACCATCTAATAGGAGTCAAAAGGATTTTTCGTTATCTAAAGGGTACTCCAACACTCCGGTTGTGGTATCCTCATGACGATGACTTTGAGCTTATTGCGTATAGTGACTCGGATTATGGCGGATGCAAAATGAATTACAAGTCAACATCAGTAGGATGTCAGTTCTACGGGAGACGTTAGTCACCTGGCACTGTAAGAAGCAGACCTACGTTGCTCTGTCAACATGTGAAGCTGAATACGTTGTTGCTGCAAGTTGCTCTTCCAAATCATCTGGATTCAACAGCAAATGCACGACTACGGTTTGCAATTTTCTAACACTCATATTTTTGTTGATAATTCTGTTGTTACTGCCGCAACAAAAAATGTGGTCCAACATCCTAAAGCTAAACACATCGGTATTAAATATCACTTCATATGTGACTGTTTTGAAAAGCACTTAATCAATGTTGTTAAAATAAATACGGATTTTCAACGTGCCGACCTCTACACAAAAGCATTTGATAAACCGAGGTTTTTATATCTGTTAGAGGTCAATGGCGTGAAAAAGAAAAGTGATGTGATTCCAAAAAACGAGAGTTCGTAGTCCGACATGGTCTTTATTTATATTTTATTTTATTTTATTTTATTTTATTTATTTTCTGTCTGTTAAAAATCCAAAAACACAAAAAGAGTTTTGGTTTAGAATTTTAGGGGAGAATAGGTTAATTTAGTATTAAATTCGTATAGTATTTAATTACCTAAAAAACGAAGGAGGAGGGTAGCTTAGCTAAAAGAAATAAAATCAAATCTGTGATTTTGATTCAACATTTTTGGAAAATGATAGTACACAGGGAACAAATCGTTTGGGACTTTAAAAGATTTTAAATGTTAAAGATTCAAAATTCAAAGTATAAGTCTAAGAAGTATAAGCAAAATAAAAGGAAAAATGATAGTAAAACTAGTCTGCTACTGAGGTAACACAGAGAAATTAAACCTAGAGGTTGCTAGTTCATTATATGATGTGTCGGTAGATTCAACACAATAGATGAGTAGACCTCATTGGTGGTTTAAATTCACACTAAGTTTTTCAACTTGCTGTGGATTCCCATCTTATCCCTGGTTAACATAATCAACGCAATTCCAATAAGGGGTGAAGAGCAAAATAAACGTCACAAATATGTGCGAACAACCAAAAAAATGAGCAAAGCACATGGAAATATGCTAAATGCAATCAAGCTAATAACTTATATTGTTGGTGTGCTATGTGCAAAAAGAAAAGTAAATGCTCTAACAAGAAGATAGGTTGTGTGCCTCTCTGCTGTGCGGTGACACTGGTCTGAGGATAAGCATAACCTAAATATTCTAGAATTCATTATTGTTTGCACCTCTCTGTTGTGCGATGGCACTGACTTGAGGCTTGTCATCTCTTTGAAAGCTCTTAGAATAGTTTCTTCTTGAAATATAATCGTAAACCACTCAAAAATCTCCTGAGAAATGTTGATTACCATATAAGCATAGGATCCACAAATGCTCGTTGAAATAATTAAACCTTAAGTCATCACCAATGTGTGTCAAAAATCTATGTATGGATTTAAGAGGACAAGTATACTGACAATCATCGTGAGCTGCAAATCTTGAAAGTCAAAATCATTGTGTGCACCCTATAGCTCTAGTATGATTTCCTAAAACTGCTATTGACTCTCGGCCAAAACAAGAATCTAGCATCAAAATGGCTTATTAGAATGTCCCAAATGATTCTGATATACCTGTATGATTCCATAATGAATCGTACCAGAACTGATAAAATTAACTTGAAGCTGTGTGTTGTCCTGGAAGTAAAATCGGTTAGATGTACTCTAATAGGTTTAATTCCATCTCGAATCATAAATACAAAAATATGTCCTGTTTTTGTTTTAAATTTCAAAGTATTTCAATTTTTGTTTTCTAGTAATTTGTTACGTAGTCGTCGGACTCTACAACTAAACTTAATCTATGAATCACTCACTCAAAAGGGGTCACGTATGAGGTGACCAAAATGTTCAAGATTAAAATAAGTCACGTCTGAGGTGACCAAAATGTTCAAAATTAAAAACGGGTCACGTCTGAAGTGACAAATCCAGTTTTAAAATTATAAGGATCACGTATGAGGTGATCAAACAAGTTTTAAATTAAAAGGTCATGTCTGAGATGATCATCGGTCTTAATGTTCAATATCAAAAAGTAAATGTTTTAAGTGTTTGAAAGTGTCTGAGGTCAAACTCATAAGTATGGACCAATCGCACGATTGGACCATAAGTATGGGCCAATCGCACGACTGGACCATAAGTATGGACCAGTTGCACGATTGGATCACGAGTATGAGCCAATCGTACGATTGAACCATAAGTATGGACTAGTCGCACGATTGGATCATAAGCATGGAGCAACCCATGCTATTGGATCACCAGAATGAAGCAATCGCACGAATGGAAGAGGTCGTATGAGCCAGTCGCACGAATGAAGCATGCGAATGGGCCCAGTCGCACGAATGAATGTTTACTCAGTATAAATAGAGGGGAGTCGGTCACATTTGTAACACCCTTCAACCGCTCACCCTTCATACGCACGAACATACTGATACTCTGCCCAAATTTCATTTGATTGCTTTTACCGATTGATTGTGATACTAACTGTTACTTTCTTCATATACAGGTAATGTGAGACCGAATCGACAACAATGCGCGGTTTAATCAAACCCTAAGACCAAAATCATTCAAAACAAGAATTTTGAAAAAAAAAACTCCTCAAAATAAACCACTTAAATAGACGTAATCATTGATTTAAAGAACATTAGGTGTTATTTTGAGTTCCTACGAATCTAATGAGTCTAATCACAACGTTTAACATCAAGTTATTGACCAAGATTTGAATTTAAAGTGTCGAACAGAGCTTTATGTGAATGGACGTGCTGATGAACTTCAATCGCACGATTGAGCTGGGCGTATGACTCAATCGCACGATTGAGCTAGGCATATGATTCAATCGCACGAATAAACCATGTGTATGAGTTCAGTCGCACGACTGACTCAACCGCATGGCATAGCATACGACTAAGCTCAGTTACAGGCTCAATCGTATGACTGAGCTCAATCGTTCGACTAAGACTCAGACGTATTGTCCATTCTCACGACTGAAAAAATGAACCAAGTTCTTTAAGAGTCAAATGTCATCATTTACACAAATCTAACGTATATGTGGCTTGTCTTACAAAAACATGGCTAACAGATGGACTATGAACACCAAGCACAAGATCTGTGCTCATCTTGATTCTACATCCCGGAACGCTTCTGAGTTCACTGGGATTATTGCCTTTTTGCGTAGATTGAGGATCTTCAAGGCCATTTCTACACAATGCACACCGTATAGATCTATTCAGCAGGCTTTCTGGGAAAGTGTTGTAGTTGACAGGTCCGTTGAGCCCCACTGTATCTGGAGCTCTATCTTCGGACAAGAGATTGAGATTGGCGAAGATGATCTGAGGAGGGTCTTGGACCTGGGTGAGGACGGAGCCTACCCAACCAAGCTACATCCCCTGACTGTTCGGGGATGTTTTCTTCAGATCAAGTACGTTGGGGACATCAATGCTGGTGTGCTCAACAAGAGCAACATGTGCCCCCAGTTCAAGTACTTGGACCACGTCATTCTTAAGTGTATAGCCTCAAGGAAAGGAGGCTTTGACGAGATGTCAGACTAAATCCAAAAAGCATATGTCGCTCTAGTGCTGAACCATCCGTTCAGTTTCTCCGGCATGCACTTCACATACATGGTAGAGAACATTGAAGCCAAGGGCAAGGAAGGTTTCAGTATGTACCCACGGTTTTTACAGATGATCATTGATCAGAAGCTTCCTTTGCTGCCAAAGGAGAGAGACGATGCGGTTACTCTCGAGGTGATGGATGATACGACTCTAGGTCGGATGAAGGTTTACCGGGGCAAGCAAGTGAAGCCCCCGATGAGGAGATTGTTTGGGCATCTGGCCCGAGAAGACTATGTGGCGCCCGCTCGCAAGAAGTGGCGTCACGATGACAGCGATTCTGATAGTGAGCTGATAGTATTACCCACTGAAGAAGACGAGGACGATGACGATGGCAGTGAAGATGGTGGAGATACTAGCCCCACTCCATCTAAGGCCACTGACACTGCTACTTCATCTCCACCATCCACACATGGTCAAACAGAGAGGGCTTCTTTTCATCAAGAGTTCGTGCCTAACGAAGAGGAAGAGTCAGATGATGAGCCACTGGTCAGGACAGTGGGCAGTCAGGTTGTGGCTACTGAGAGAGGAATAGTGGCGTTTGGTGGACGCCAGGGTGAGTCAAGAGGTGTCGCTACTAATGTTACTAATCCTACACACCCTTGACTAGCCCATCAGCCCAGGGGGAGCATATTCTTCTAAAGGCTTAAGGAAAAAGCGAATGGCTCAACCCTAGGGCTTAAAAAGAAAGAGACGAAGGATCACACTTATTACCACAACTACCACCACCATTACCACACCTCCTACCACCACTACCACACCTCATACCACCACTACCACACCTCCTACCACCACTACCACACCTCCTACCACCACTACCACAGCCACCCCATCACGATCCATTCCCACTCATCCTCCAATATTCACCACATCCACCACCACAACCACCACCCAACGAGCCGGAACATTCACTCAAGTCCCGATGACCCATGGATCCACTCTACCCAATATCGGGTTAGAGGAACAGCTAGCCAACCTCAACAGGATTGTGCTAAAGTTGCTTACCACGGATGAGCAAAGAGCTACGCAGCTCAACCAACTAATGGAGATCAATGCAGCTTAGGCAGAGCAGATTACACAGCTCAGAGAGTAGAATGCCCATTCTATCAAAAGGATTGAGGATCTAGAGAAAAAGAACAAGAAGATTCTGCTCAGGCTAAAAGGATCAAAAAGTGAGCCTCTAAAGATCAAAGATGGTGATGATGAAGATGATGATGATGATAAGGATGAAAATGATAGTGAAGAAGATATCGAGGAGGGAGGACCGAGCCAATAAGATCAAGATGAGGATGATGATCAGGAAGGTGATGCATCTGCATCATCCTTTAATCCTTAGGCTCAAGAGAGGCGAACTAAAAGGAATCAAGATCAAGGAGCCTCATCCTCTGCTCCTCCAACTGAAAATCCTGCTATTCAAGACAAAAGTAATAGTTAGATGTATTTGTATTTAGAAAATTTTATATTTGAATTATATTACATTAATGTAATTAATTATCCTGTTTGTCTGTTTATGTTTAAATTCTTTATATGATGACTTATGTGTGTTGTGCTTAATGTCTAATCAAACAAATGAAACTCAACGAACAGACGAATACGATGTCCAACCCCTTCAGTAGGTCAAGACTCAATTAACCATGATTCTTGACTTGCAATGGATAGTCAGAAGGTCAGTGAGCTACACACCAGAGGAGGGAGAGATCATACACGACCTGACGGATGAGCAGTTGGCTGAGATATTCAGGCTGAATCCAGATGAGTTGGTCAAAGATGCTCCTACGGTTGATGTGGAAAGTGACGATGAGCTTAACGATGTCGACAAAATTGAGATAGAGGATGTCACTGCTGATCATTATTCTCAGTACACTAATATGAATGGACATGTTATCCCCAATTTGGGTGAAACCTTTGACAGTAGTACCTTTGAGAAGCTGAATGAAGTAGAGAAAGAAAAGCAAAAAGAAGAAAGCTCAGCCCAAGCTTCGGATGCCAATGTCTAATTGATGAAAGCTGAATGGGCGGCTTTTTTTGCTAAAATGAAATCCTAGCGCGCACCTACAAAGTTGAATGCGTACACTAAACTGTACAGAGTCAAGAAACATCAGAAGGTGTCCGGAAAAATCATTGTGTGGGCTTATTTTGAAGACTTGAATGCCTATGTTGTTAAGAGAGAAAAGAGGATTGAGTACTTCAGATATCCTCATGATTAGAAGACTCTTCCAGGTTTTGAGCTCAACCGACTGGCATGCTTAGATATGTTGTATGCTAATCCAAGGAAGATGCCAGGTTGGTTTGAGTCTGCGTTGAAGAAAGAATACCACATCTGGTGGGTAAACTTCAGACCTCAACAACCGAAGAGGTACATCCGTAGGTCTGAAGTGGACCCGATATCTGGGAAGCCGAAAGTAGTGCTGAAGTGGAGTCCTCCGTACACAATTTCTAAGATTCCCTTGCGGGAAATGCCTCAGGACTTCACTCCACACTTCAAATGGTGGTATTATGATTGGAGGACAGGTGAAGCGGTCATAATGCTGAATAAAGAAGGAAAGATAGAGACTATCCGGGTATTTGACCCAATGTGACTAACCAACTTGTCAGCTGAAGATGTTTACACATTATACAAGTGGCCACTGTTCTATGACACGCAGGATATAGTACAAGCTCTTCAATTCCAACACGTCATATGACTCTGCTTTGCATTCGAGATACATGCAGGAGTCACAAAAGAAGAGAAGTACAAGAAGTTCCAAGAACATATGAAGTGTGTTAGAAAATAGAGGAAACTAGGTCCAAGGGGGAGTTTGTAGATACATGTGTACCTAGTTTATGAGCTTAATGTAAATGTCTTTCATGTCTTACACATATGTAATGAATGGGTTAAAAGAAATATAATATGTGGTTGATGTTTATAATATTTAATATTTCATAGTATTATTGTGTGTTAAAATATAATGAACTTACTATATAGGTTTGAGGTTGTTGTGCATGGTTCTTAGTCGATAATGATTGAGAAATATGTTCAACCTAGTCGGATGAGTCTTCATGCGAATGGACCATACTAATGGACCATACGCATGAATACATCATGCTTATGGACCAGTCGCACGACTGAACCAGGAGACTGGATCAGTCACACGATTGAGACATAAGATTGACTCAGTCGCACGACTGAACCTTCAGTCGTGCGAATGGATCAATCGTATGATTCAGTCGCAAGACTGAACCATGCTAATGGTTCAGTCGTACGTTTGGAAACCCATAACCTATAAATACCACTTAATTCGTGGAAAAACGAGAGAATTCGAAACACTTGATACTCTTACGAACCCTAGCCGTCTATAACGTCCAAGGAAGCCTGCCCAACTTCATAGATCATTCCTGATCGATCTCTATTTGTTCATAACGTTTAGTTTCAATCTTATATCGATCGGGTATTTGTTCTCACTGATTGGATCACCAATCAAATAGGATTCCGCACTATTTGATTCGGTATAAACGCAGAATCTGTTAGTATTCCGTACGTACATGACAGTCCCGCTTTTTGCCATAGGAGCATAACCTTTCATATGAAAAAGAACCTTGGAATGAGAACAGTTGATGGATGGAGTGGTCATCAAAGAATAAGCTATAGAAATTGGAATAGTGTTAGGTGAGAGAGAGACATGAGAAGGAAGAAGGAAATCAACAACTTTGGTTGGAAACCGTAAAACGGATGATGTTGAGAATGAAAAGACCAATCGAGAAACCAACATTTGTTTATACCGTATGCAAATTAATTTCTACATGATATTATCATATGGCCAATAATATGAACTTCGTTAAAAGTTGAAGGCTGCTTATCGACACAATTGAATCAAGGCTTAGTATGTGGAAAGCTTCTACCTTGTCAATTGAGGGACGGATGGCTCTTTTAAAATCAATTTTAGATTCTTTTTGGTATATTATTTTTCAATGTATGAAACTTCTAGAGAAGTTATTAATAAGCTGAAAATTAATTGTGTTTGAAACTCTTAGTGGTGTGCATGTAAATTAGTTCACACAGAGAAGAAAAATGTTTCAAGATCTTTGTTAAAATTTGTTATGCTGATAATCACAATCTTTACAAATGTATCTATCGCTAAATCAAAGCATTCTTGATTAAATAGAAGTTTGAAATGCAAAATTTAACACTAAAATAATTCAAACATACACTTCATTAAGCCATTTTGCTATGAAATTTTAGACATGCAAACACATGGGTCGGTGGGTAATTAAAAGACAAAATTTTTAAGACATCTTGAAGAAAGAATATGTTTTTCAAGCAAAAATACCTACTATTTGAATCTATAGGTATAAATGATTGTTCTGTAGTTAAGATTGATTATGTATTGAACATCTCTGTATCGCTTGCTCTCTCTATATGTATGTGTATGTGTACACATAGAAATATACAAGGCAAAAATTGATGTTGAGAGGTTCATCAAGCGGATGAATTTAGTAACAGGGATACCAAATTATCTGTAACAACGCAAACCTATCATGCATTAAAACTCATTGAACAACTCCCATTACAATTCCTCAGCTTTAAGAAGTGATACCCTCAAGTACGATTTTAGGTTAACATAAAGATTATCATACATATCATAAGCAACAACGCATTCATATAAATTTTCTATCAACAAATGTTCTGGTATAAACACATCATCAGTTCTAATAGCTGTACATGGTGTTTGGTGTAAGTTGCCATCAAATAATTCAATGTAAATCTTTGGAGAAAAACTGCTCCTAGTTTCCAGCTACCTTATACTAAAAAAATTATGAGAATGAAGTTACACAAGTGGATAAAACAAAAAAAGAGTCGAGAAGTCATTAATTATTTATAAACATCGTAGCCCTAACTTTGATTTTAAGCTGAATGAACAAGTAATCAACAACCAAGCAACGCTTTTTAAAGGAAGAAATAAAGGCGTTGATGACACGTGGTACTTTTGCTGGTGCTAGAAGAATCAAAATGAGTGAATTTGATCTACTTATATTGACACGTGGTATTTGGTGGAGATCCCTTTTAATAATCCAATAAGGGACCATAAGGGCTACATGCATGAAATCCTCTTAACGAGAATGCTTGAAGGAGAGAACATAGTTTTTATGGCATCCTCCTTAGGGGAATTGGTAGAAATATAAAAAGGATGAAGCTGCATAAACATTATGTATCATGTTTAGTGCTAAATCTAACTAATAAGCTGAAAGATAAGCCTATCTACCAACTAATCACATCTACATGATGAAGTACTGAAAAACTATGAATTAGCATTGATGTATTTACAGAAAACCTAGGATCTGCTTTACTACTTCTGTATATAAGAATGACAGTGTTGAAGAGTAGTGGTGATAGCAACACACTACAACTATCTATCTTCTATGTTGTTGATTCTTGTTTATGTTGTACATTGTTTTGTAACCAATAGTATTACATATTCGTGGAACATAATGTGTATATTAGTGGCTGGAATATGTCATTGATACTAAACCTATAATAGATGACCAATAATTGTTCTAGTGTTTAGCTTTTAAGTATAAATATCTCACACTTGTATAATTTTAAGGTTAACTAATTTGCCCATTTGTTTTTCTATTATTACATCTTATAATTAGTGAATATAATCAAACGAATATTTTGAAAGAACTTCTTGTTGTTTTCATTCACGTATAGCTATTGTGTGGGATAGTAAGCGGTTAGTAAAGATTTTGTATTTACTATATGTTGATATAAAGAAAAGTCTTGTTCTATTTCATGATCCAACGATTTAATGGTGAAATATTAATAAAAAATATCATAGTATTAAATGGTTATAAATGCATTGAAGACAAAATGGTAAAATTTTATTTAAATAAATAAATAAGGAGTCTTTGAAATTAGGTGGTGCCACTTGTCATGGTGTGTCACCACCAGATGAGTTGTCTAGGATGGTAAAATGTCAAAAATACCATTTTGTATTAGAAAATGATTGTGGACACATGACAACTTCTTGTTTAATTAGAAGAAGATCAATAGTCCCTAAAAAGAGTTAATAAGTTATTATAAAACTAGGGGTTAACATTGACACTTTAAAAGAACTTCTTTCTATTGTTTTCATTCAAGTATTACTTGTGTTGATTGGTAAGCAGTTAGTAAAGATTTTGCATTTACTATATGTTGATCTCAAAAAAAGTCTTGTTTCATTTCATGATCCAATCATGTATGATCCAATCATGTGAAGTGTGTGAAGCAACAAGAGGACGTCGTGTAGCTTCTATGCGTTAATACATGGAGGGGTATTTTCATCCCCAATTTTATTTTTGTTCTATGATATACAACTGTTGTGTTGGTGGAAGTTAAAGGTTTTGAAGAACCTTATGTATTTAATATTCAAACTTGAGTAATTTAATAATAACCTTGAATTATAAACAAACTTGTGTATTTTATTAAGAACCTTGAATGTCTTAGATATAATTTTGAATGGCTCACAACTGGTTTTTTATTCGATTGCGTAATACATTTAGAATCTTTGCCTGATAAATGAATAACTTGCAAGATTTTATCTAACCCTTAAATGGCTTGGGACTAGTTGTGAATTACCAAGAACTAGTTTTGAATGGTTTGCGTAATATGTTTCGAACTTTGCGTATATATTATTATAACTTGCCTAATAAATTATATAACTTGGGTAATAAATAATATAACTTACGTGATTTCATTAATTATTACGCAAAAGTTTTGGTCTGCCACTTCATAATGACGCTAAAGTCTTGGAATTACCATATTACCTTTTTAGCAAAACAGGTGGAATTTCATGCAACGCATATCAAGTGTTTGTATTTTTAAACGGGCAGCCAAATTGCTTCGTACACTTCGCATGTTTTTAACACTTTGTATAGTAATAGTTCCCTATATATGTATATATACATATATACATATAACTTATATTAAAAAATAAATTGCTTATTTTTATAGTGCAATTTATAAAAATTAACATGTGAATAACTTATAGAGATTTAAAAATCATTACAGGAAGTTAATTTAAAAGTTAACAATTGTAATCAAATAATTGACATGTGTGGATAGAATATTATTAAAGTAGTAAAATATAATCTCATACTAGTTAAATATATTATAATAATATAGTATAGATATAAGAATCTAAAGAACAACGAGAGGTCATGTTATATATA
>BJCM01072721.1:0-13171 GCA_018326385.1 Flaveria bidentis | reverse complement strand
CCTCCCATATTCACCACATCTACCACCACTCAACAAGCTGGTCCCTCCACCCAATCCACATTCTCACCTGGACCTACTCTACCCATGGTCGGGTTGGAGGAGCAGCTGGCTAACCTCAACCGCATTATGCTAAGGCTGATTGCCACTGATGAGCTAAGGGCTACACAGCTAAATCAGTTGATGGAGGTGAATGCAGCTTAGGCAAAGCAAATTGTTCAGCTGAGTGAGAAGAACACTCAGTATGAGAGAGCGTTAGGTCAAGCCCACCACGCACTTAAAGGTCAAAATGAGCTAGTGTTGGCTTTGGTAAATAGGATAGAGGATCTTGAGAAGAAGAACAAGAAGATACTGCTAAAGCTTAAAGGATTAAAGAGCGAGCCATTAAAGATTAAGGATGGTGATGATGGTGATGATGATGATGATGATGATGATGAGGATGATGATGAGGATGATGAGGATAAAGATGAATCTAAGGAAGATGTTGATGAAGGAGGACCAAGCGGAAAAGATAAAGAGGATGATGATGATTAGGAAGGTGATGCATCTGTGTCAGCCTCAAATCCTCAAGCTCAAGAGAGGCGCACAAAAAGAAACCAAGATCAAGGAGCCTCGTCCTCAGCTCCTCCAGCTGAAGAATCGACAGATCAAGACAAAAGTAATTATTAGATGTTTTTGTATTTAAAAACTTTTGTACTTGAATTATATATTACATTAATGTAATTAATGATCATCTATGTTTGTTTCTGTTTTAATGTTTTATATAATGACTTATGTGTGATGTGCTTAATGTTTAATCAAATAGATGAAGCTCAACACACAGACAAGTATGAGTCAAACCCTTTAGCAAGTCAAGACTCAACTTACCATGATTCGTGACTTGCAAGGGATTATCAGAAGTCTGTGAGCTACACTCCGGAAGAGGGAGAGATTATTCATGATCTAACAGATGAGTAGCTCGTTGAAATGTTCAAACTGAATCCTGACGAGCTTTTCAAAGATGCTCCAGAAGTTGATATTGTGAGTGATGATGAGCTGAATGACGTGGATGAAATAGAGATAAAGGATGTCACTGCAGAGCACAAACCATAGAACACTAACCCGAAAGGACATGTTATACCCAATCTTAGGTGATACTTTTGGCTGTGCTACTTTTGAGAAACTAGAGGAGATGGAAAAGGAGAAATAAAAAGATGAAAGCCAAGCCCAAGCTTCGGATGCTAATGTCGACTTGAAGAAAGCTGAATGGGCAGCTTGTTTTGCTGAGATGAAAGCCAAATGCGTGCCGCCAAAGCAGAATGCCTACACCAAGCTCTAAAGAATCAAAAGACATAAGAAAGTTTCAGGCAAGATTAACGCGTGGGTGTATTTTGAAGACTTGGAGGTATATGTTGTGAAAAGGGAAAAGGGGATCGAGTACTTCAAATATCCTCACGATCTGAAGACTCTTCCTGGTTTTTAGCTCAACCGTCTGGCATGTTTAGATCTTCTATATGCAAATCCGAGGAAGATGTCAGGATGGTTGAGGTTGCGTTAAAGAAGGAATACCACACCAGGTGGGTAAACTTCAGACCTCAACAACCTAAGAGGTTCATCGGTAAGGTTGAAGTGGACCCCATATATGGAAGACCTAAAGTGGTGTTGAAGTGGATTCCCCCATGCATGATGTCAAAGATTCCCTTATGGGAAATGCCTAAGGACTTCACTCCACACTTCAAATGGTGGAATTATGATTGGCGAACAGGCGAAGCTGTCATAGTTCTGAACAGAGATGGAAAGATTGATACTATCCGGGTATTCGACCCAATATGGCTTACATACTTGTCTGTTGAAGATGTTTGTACATTATATAAGTGGCCATTGTTCTATGATACGCAGGATATTGTACAAGCTCTCCAGTTTCAACACGTGATAAGACTCTGCTTTGCATTTGAAATACATGCAGGAGTTACAAAAGAGGAGAAGTACAAGAAATTCCAAGAACATGTGAATAGTGTTAGACGATAGAGTAAAGTAGGACCAAGGGGGAGTTTGTAGATACATGTTGTTCCTAGTTTATAAGCTTAAATATAAAAGTCTTTTATGTCTTACACATATGTAATGAAATGGTTCAATGAAATATAATATGTGGTTGATGTTTATTAATATTTATTTATTTCATATTATTATTGTGTTAAGTGTAATTCATGTGTATGAACTTATTATATAGGTTTGAAGTTATTGTACATAGTTCTTAGTCAATAATGATTGAGAAATGTGTTCAACCTAGTCGGGTGAGTATTCATACTAATGGACCATACTTATGGACCATACGCATGAATACATCATGCTTATGGACCAGTCGCATGACTGAAGCAGGAGATTGGATCAGTCGTATGATTGAGACATAAGATTGACTCAGTCGCACGACTAAACCTTCAGTCGTGCATATGACTCAGTTGCATGATTCAGTCGCACGACTGAACCGAGCTAATGGTTCAGTCGTACGAATGGAAACTACAAACCTATAAATACCACTTAATTCGTGGAAAAACATAAAAATTCGAAACACTTCATAATTTATCGAACCCTAGCCATCCAAAACGTCCAAGTTAGTCAATCCAACTTCAAAGTCCGTTCTTGATTGATTCCTGCTCATTCTTAATGTTTAGTTCATTCTTATATCGATCGGGTTAACATTCTCACTAATTGGATCACCAATCAAATAGGATTCTGCACTATTTGATCTGGTCTCACGCATAATCAGTTAATATTCCGTACGTAAACGGTCCCGACAATACGCCCAACTTTTTGAAAGTTTTGTCAAATACGCCACAAATACATCGCTAATACGTCCGCCCCTGTAAAATTTTGATTTTCACATGTAACTTTTCACGAGCTTTTCATTGACTGTTCATGGGCCCCATAACTCTTTTCCTAGCCCAAGTTATGCCCATTTTAAGTTACCATGGTATTGAACCTTCGGTTTTTGCATTTCTTCAATTTCGGGCTCTGATTTCCATCCCCCTTCTTCTATACTCTTCATGTTTCACCAAACTTAGTTTTGGTTTCTCGTTTTGCATCTTTTCATCCAAAATAAGCTTACTTTAGCTCCAATCACCTATAATCCAAAACACCAACAACTTGAACTTGTTCCACCATAATCATGATGTAAAATCAAACATTTAGATCAATTAAACACCAAATTATAGACACGTGATCAGGAAGAATTAACAAAAATTGAATCTCCTAAGGATAAACAAGAATTAAAATATGATGAACTGTTACTACTGATGATATTCTTGAAGAAAGGCCTCAATCTTCAATGTTCATGACCTTGATCAATTATGAATTGCCTTACGACATGGTTGAAAAGATGAACATGTCTGAAATGAAGAATATATTGAAAGAATTAGAGATAGTAAGGTTCATGCTCCTTGTATACAACTATGGCACTTTCACCAAATTCCAAGCTATTCAGAAGATTAAACAAGATCTGGGTCACTATGACACAGCTAAGCTCACCAAGTACAATATGACTTGTTGGTTACAAAGCCATAATTACAAACTACATGAATTAAGGGAAAGATTACGGCTGAACTCAGAAAAATGATAGAATATGTATGAAGGTGGAGTTGGAAACAAGAGTAACGTTCATAATAGAATCACCAAACCCTTCCTATGATCATCAAGCTAAGTCTACTCCTGATGAGCCAGTTGTAGTAGAAAGTAAAGATAGGCATAAGGGAAAATAAAATTTGATCAGAGAGCCGAGGGATATGATTCCAGGAAAAATATAGCCACTTGGTACAATAGTTAGGGAAATCATTGATGAAAAATCACCCTTGATTCAACTGTTTGACCATCTTACAACTCCCAGTTCTGTTGAAGAAAATAGAATAATTGCCTGGAAATATGATCTAGACTGATATTGTGCAGTTAGAAGGGCTTCTAGGATGATATAGTATTTTTCTTTGATTGAAACAATCATATCACTCTCAAATGTTGATATATCTGATCTACAAAGCTTACCTATCACCAACTATCCAATCAATGCAAGATGAAGAGACTTCTTTATGACTGTTGGTAAGTTGAAGACAAAATTTAAGGATGATATGATAAAGTAAGCTATAAGAGAAGACAATGGACATAAAAGAAGGAAACATAGACAAAGGAGGCCACACTCCAGCTCTTCTACTCTTGTTGATGATAAATTTCTAAGAAGAGTTGAATATGCAAATAGGAGCTCTATAACAATCAAGACTATTGATGGAAATCAATATACATATCCCATAACTCAATGGGGATATGTAGAAAGAACCAAAGAGCTAGTCCTACTCAGAAATGAACCAAAGAAGAAAGCTCAAAGCATAATACTATTTAACCCAATGGAGATCAAACTGCTTCATCCAAGTTATACTTCTTACCTCCATGACAAATAATTCCCAAAGCTTAATGATGAACATGCTCAGAGTAAGATATGTTTATATTTTCACATTATTCAAGTGATAAATAAATTGTGTTGGATCAAGTAAAGCTAGTGCAACCAAAACTAACATTTAGGAGTTGTTTAACAGCCTCTTAATCAGCCTTTTAATGGTTCAGATGTTTGAATGGTTCAGCATTTAATAGTTCAGACTGTTTGTTTCGCGAGCACATGTCTGAATGGTTAAGAGATTTACCTCTGAATGGTTAAGCATCATACTGATGCTGAGTGGTTAAGACATATTATCTAAATTGGTTAGACATTTGTCTTTGAATAGTTAAATTATATACTAAATCTTAATGGTTCAGACCTCTTAATGATTCAGCATTTAATGATTCAGACCTCTTATTGGTTCAGCACTTAATCATTCAGAAGTAGCCAAACGGACCCTTAGACATTTTGGTGCAACTGATGAAGAACTTCCGAAGGCAAATGCTGACCTTCCGAAGGTTAAGTTTGAGAGAGCTTCCGAAAAGGAACTCTAACTTATGAAGACAAAATATTCCTTCTTCTGAAGTTTCAACACTTTGAAGAATTCAAGACAAGACTTTCGAAGTATGAAAACTTGAAGAATGTCTCAAGCCTCGGTGGAAGTAGCCTTTTCCGAAGTATAAGTGGCTTTGGAAGTACAAGTTCTTCCGAAGCTAGTTAACATTTAGAAGAACCTATTATGAACCGGTGGACATAAGTATGGTCCTTCTGACACTCCATTTCAAATCTCTGAGATACTGCATGGTGCTTTTCCCACTCACATGTTGTTGACCATACTTTATTATATTGTTTATTCTTTAACAGTTAGTATAGTTACTAACTTTAGTTGGTGACAAAAAGTAAGTCATGGACATGTCATGACTATCAAATCTTAGATAATATTTTATCTAAGATACTTTATCTTTAGCAATGTAGTATTTGCTTTAGTCATAGGTTTCCAGCTGGTATCAAAGTATATATGGCTATAGGTAGTAGTATATATAGTTTCTCATTGTAACTCATGTAACATACTTGTAAGAGTCTTGTAATACTTTGAGTTGAGATGTAATATATAAAAGTATCTTAAAAATTATATTCTTGTGTTATGATTACTTAATATATTATTATGAACTCTTAGAGGGATTCTATATCATCTAATCGAGCGTTATTCTGTGAAATTGAGAGATAAAACTAATGTTGAGTGACCAAACCGATCCTGTAAATTGCTTGCCAAGGCCTACAAATGAAGAAAATTTGAGGTTGGTCAGCTGTTGGGAGCATATATCCCATATGACACCGAATTAAGAATTATAGAGCAAGATGAGTTGGAGATTGTTAATAAGAACAATGTGATGGCCACACTCACAACAAAATAAGATGTGCTTGGTCTTAGTTTTGACACTTTAAAGAAAATCAGCAGAATGGAGATCATGTACAAATATGATGATAAAAAAGAAGCAGTCTCCTACTTTAATAAGAAGATTATGTCAAGAGTAAAGGAGCTATCATGCTTGAAGAATTGATTACAAGTTGCTAAGCCAAAGGGGGAGTTTGTTAGTTCTAGTGTCAATAAGTTTAGATTCAGTGTATAGGCTTAGAACTTTAACTACCTTTTTTTAATGAAGTCTTGTACATATTTCCTCTTCTTGTATACAATATATGTATAGGTTAACCCAATAACTATGTAAGTTTATATGTGTAATTGAAGGAATAACATCATACTTAGTCGATTTGTAAATTGATTAAGTGTAAGAACTATCTATGGATGAACATTCTGTACTTCTGTAGATGTTCTGCTGGAACAACAAGAAATTATGCACCCGAGGATCTTCTACGCAAGAACAGCTTGCTGCAGATGAAGTCCCAAGTGATAGAACCCTACGGAAGAACAAAATCCCACAAAAGACCAAAACACTTGCATGTACTTTACCAAATACATCAAGTCAACAAGTCAAATACTAAAGTAATGTCATAAAGTCAACTTCTATGATGACTTTACTTTAGTCAAAAAACGTCACATCAAGACATTCTCTAAGTAACTTTCTTACCATGATAAGAAAGTTACTATTACCCTAACAGTAAAATCCTAAGCCTATGTATACGACACATAAGTGCACACTTTTATGAAGAAAAAAAAAAGCGATTGCTACCAATCATAACCTAACAACAAACCGTAGAAACGTTAACAGAAACCATAATAATATACACCAAATTATCATTAGAACCCTAGCAATCAACAATAGCAATCATTCAATCATTATTTATTAAATTGTAATCGTTAATTAGTATTAATGGAAAATTTTTAAATCAAACGTGTTTGATCATTTATTACGTTCATTTGTTTTATATTTATCTGAATTGTTTTTCGATGATTCATATTACGATTGTTATTTCACCATCAATCAATTAAACAACGAGTAGTAATAATTCCACGATCACTACTCGTGCAATCTAATCTGATAATTTTTGTTTCGATCCTTGGATTCACAATTTTAAAATAAGTAAAGTATTTGGTTAAACTAAAAAAACTAAAGATATGAAAAAAAGAAAAAAGACGTGTATAACCCACTAAAACACATGATACAACTCATGATGCATACCAAAGTAACTAATTAGTGTGTGTATAAAATATTATATAATATAATTTTAATTCTCGGCATAAAGTTGAAATAAGCCAATTAATAATAATAGGCTTAGCCTGGACTATTTAAAGAAAATAAGCGGGTAACGGAGTATGGGCCGAGTAGACCTCGCGAGATATGTATTTGGCGAGTTAAAGGTCCCAAGAACGCCCGATATATATAAACGGATCAGCTTGAGCAACTCTCATTTGTAACTCAACACCCCAAATTCTAGAGAGAGTGTAGAGAGAGAAAGTGAAGAGAATTAAAGATTCAAGGCTCGGTTGATCACGGGATTGAAGATCGGTAGTCGAGGGCATCCAAACAACAAAAAACACCAAGAATCCAAGTAAGAAACGTCATTTAATCTTTCATTTTGATGTAATCCCAGATTCTAGGGCTTGGGTTTTTGAAAGTGACAAAGATTCACCCAAAACTCACGTTTTTGTGTAAGAAAACATGTAAGAAGCTTAGATATAGCTTATTGGGTGATAACCAAGGTTTTGGATGAAAAAGATTGAAGTTTTGGGTCAAAATGAGTTGGTTCGTAATCTTCAGCCCGTTCTGCGAAACTAAGGGTTCATCCAACTAAATTATGTAGTCATCCAGCGAAACTATGAAGACTTAGTTTCGTAGACATAGTTTTCCAATGAAAGTTGGGTGAAACGAGTAGCGAAACTGGCAACGAAGATGCCAGCGAAAGTAGCAGTGAAACTGCTGGCAAAACTAGCAGCGAAACTGTTGATCTGGCAGCGAAATTAACAGCAAAATTAGGCAGAAATTAACTCATTTGTGTGTTAACTTATCTGCAGACTGTGTAGTGCGACCCTTGCTTTGAAAGCTTGATTAAGGAGCTATTCACTAAGTCCAGGTGAGTTTAAGATCCCCTATTTAAATGTTTTGAAGTACTTTAGGGTTGGAAATGCATACCAAATATACATTTTAAACAACGAAGATCAACTTTTCTATAACAAAATGTGCTATGTAAATGTTCTAAAATAAAAAAAAAATTCACGTTGACCTGGCAGCACGACCCCAGCCAGGGGCGTTGCTCCTTTGACCCCACTAAGGGCTGCTGCCCCTAGGACCCTCTGTCAGGGGCTGCCGCCCCCGAACCCCCGTTGTCCCGCAGAGGATCAGTTATGTTTTATGATGACTTATGCTTGTTGTGCATATGTTTATGTATGTGAATGTATGATGCATGATGTTTATGATGATGTGTGATGGTATATGTTATGTATGATGATGCATGGTGATGTTATGCTTATGTATGATATGTTTTCTTATGTTCCTTACTACATATTATGATGTGACTTTACGTGGTGTGATTATGATAATAAACGTAAAGTATTATCTAAATGAAGTGAAAGATTTAATATAATGAAAGTGAAATATAATAAATAAACGAATGAAAAGTCTTGCAAGCAAATGAACGGAGGTTCACAACTCATTGAGAGTTGTTAGCTCAACTGTGTTTTTACAGTGTGTGATCTTGGCTAACCCTTAAGGGTTTACACACAGGGGGAGTTAGTCTAAGTGACTACTCCATACGTGCGATACGTGCAATATATGCGATATGGGGTCCTTGTCGCTTAACCCTAGATGATATAGCTTTGTGCTTAAGAGGGGGGTAAGTACATGACATGACCTAGATAAAAGTGAAAAGATAATAAATGTACGAAAAGTGAGATAAGTATGAAATGTGCGAAATGTGCGAAATGTATGAAACGAACAATGATGACGATAATAATTATTATCTTATTGTACTTATGATGTGTGATACGTACGATAGTAAAGAAAATGTTTTAACGAATGAAAGGTAATATAATGTTTTTGTAAAATTAAAACTTATTTAGCAACGCTAACTTTTATGTATTTTCTAGTTGGCAGGTAAATGTTGCTGAGAATGACACGAGGTGGCTACTTGGCTTGTTTTGGTTGGCATCCATTTTATGTTGCGATAATGTTTTTGTATTGTAGTACGAACAAACGATATTTTGTAATGAATGTTGTATTATTTTGCAAAAGATTATTTATATGAAATGAAATGGTTGTTTAAAATGATTATGCTGCAATGTTTTAGTAAAGTTAATGTAAATTGTATGTTTTATGTGCGATGATTGACCAGTTATGAGCGTCCCGGGAACGAGGCCTTACAATAATATAGTATAATAAATAGTTTATAAATATAGTATAGACTAATGACAACACTAAAAAGATTTGGCCCAAAGAAGCTGATAATTACGCAATCACAGGTGAGTAAAAAATTTGTCAAGGCCAAAACCGACAACCCGACCTGAGTTGGCTGTCAAAACAGTCTCACTCCAGCTCGAGTCCAACCTAACCCATGGCGTAGGGTTTTGATCGTTTCTTAACCTAATATGGCATAACCGGTTGAAACATGATAAAAACCTAGTAGACCCTGTTAAAATAATGTTATATATTTCATTTTGTTTGCTAAACAATATTTCCGTAAGCTAATTATTTTTATGTTTTATTGGGTTTATATGCCTTGGGATTGCTGGGCTGATGAACATTTGCGTGTATGTGGAATGGGCTTTGCAGCTGGATCATGGAGCCTACTGCCTATATGAATTAAAATGAGAGCATACGGAATTTCACTTTGCTCATTCCATATACGTTCTTCTTCTCCTTTTCTTTGATTCTCTTGAGGGTTTCTTATTTTGTAATTCTCATATTGTTCTTAGTTGGTGTTTTGTTTCTTGATAGTTTATCACTTTGATAATCATTTTGTAGTCTAAGACTCTGTTTAGTTTGTTTTCACATCATTACATTGGATCTCTGCATATGATTTGATATCTTGAATATAGATCTAAATCATGTTCGTGACAGACCTGATTTCAACCCTCTTACAAGCTCGATACAATCTAGTTATTTCCCTCACTCAAATGGTTCCCGATTTGAACTGGATAAATTTAAAAATATATATGTTTTCACTTTTCTTGACCAATCGCACCTAATTTGTACACGCGAATGTAATACTAATATGGCATATGCTTCTTTCAGGATTTTGGGCTTTAGTTGACATCAAGTGTGGGCTTAATTTTTATTTAGGTTGGTGGTTTTATTCAGCAACATTTACCTGCCAACTTTTATGTCTTTTTTTCGTCACCTAATTTGTACACTCTGAAGTTTTTTTGATTTTTTTTACACATGCATTCATGAGTCTTTTTCAAGTGAAAAAAACCGATGACGAGAAAAGAATAAATAGTGAGAAAACTAAGTAGATTTAGCCTCCTAGTTGTAGTCATGAGGCTTTAGGTGAGGCTGCTTTGCAGCAGCCTAGTCTTGGTGAAGGCATTAGTGAGGTAGATAATGTTTCAGGTCACATTTATAACGGTATCTCTCCTGAGGTTATACACCAAATAAGACATTCCACAACAGTTCGTAGGTCATCCCATAACACAAGTTTTCCAAAAACACTTCAAGAATTTGTCGTTGAAGGAAAAGTCCGATATGGACCTGAGAGGGTTGTGAATTATCACATGTGAGTCCTAAAAACCTAGTTTTTATATCTACTTTAAATAAAAGTATTGAACCTAAAAGCTATAAAGAAGTGGTGTTAGATTAAAACTAGAGTGTGTAAATTGTCAAAATTGTTATATGGGATCAAACAAGCCCCATGAATATGGAATGCAAAATTTGTTGGTGTGTTAGTTGAGTTAGGGTTTGAGAAAAGTCAATGTGACTACTCTTTATTTGTGAAATCTAACAGTTCTATGTTTGTTGTTCGTCTTGTCTATATTGATTATATAATCATAACAGGAAATAATGAAGAAGAAATAAATAAAGTCAAAGAAACGTTTAAAACAAAATTTTTAATTTAGGATTTAGGTCAATTAAAATAATTTTTGGGTATTGAGGTTGTTAGAAATGAAAATGGTATAAATCTTTCACAAAGGAAGTATTGTTTGGATCTTTTAACTGAATATAGAATGATTGCTTGTAAACCAACTAATACCCCTCTTGAGCAACATCATGTCATATCAGCCTTATGTAGAAAGAATGATTCTTTGTTGAAAAATATGACTGGTTATCAAAAACTTATTGAAAAGCTAATTCATTTAACTCATACTAAACTTGATATCTAGTTTTTAAGCCAATTTATGCACAACCCTACAAATATTCATTTACAGCTTGCATTATGTGTTTTGAGGTATCTTTAAAGTACTCCTAGTAGAGGGTTGCGTTTTAGTGAAAATGATACATTTGAATTGGTAGCTTATGTTAATTCTGGATCGGGTACATGTTTAAATATAAAAAAGGTCTGTTATGGGATACTATACTTTTTAGGTAATCTGTTAGTCTTGTGGAAGAGTAAAAAGCAATCCACGATTTCTAGGTCATCTATATAGTATAGATTAATGTCCACCGCTTCTTGTGAGGTTTTATAGCTTTTAAATGTTTTAAACGAGCTAAATGTCCAACTCTTTTGTGACAGTCTAGTAGTTATGTTTATGGCAGCCAATCATATTTTTTATGACAGGACTAAACATTTTGAAATCGACCTATTCTTTTTACAAGAAAAAATTGTTTCCGGAACCACTAAAACTTTTCAAACTAAGACTACAAATGAACCTGCAGATCTGTTCATTAAAGGGTTAGTTTTTTTAACCAACATGCAATGTTTTGTATAATGCTTAGTTTGGATAATGTGTTTAGCCATTAAAACTGAGGGTGTGTTATAATGATGGTATATATTTCAATTTTATTTGCTAAAAAATATTTTCGTAAGCTAATTTATTTTATGTTTTATTATGTTTATATGCTTTGGGCTTGCTGGGCTTATGGAGATTTGGGTTGCTAGTATTTGTGGAATGGCTTTGAAGTTGGATCATGGAGCCTACTACCTATTTGAAGTCAAATTAGAGCATATGGAATTTCACTTTGCTCATTCCATATACGTTCTTCATCTCTGATACTCTTGAGGGTTTCTTATTTTGTAATTCCCAAATTGTTCTTAGTTGATGTTTTGTTTCTTGATGGTTTATCACTTTGATAATCTACCATTTTGTAGTCTGAGACTCTGTTTAGTTTGTTCTCACACCATTACATTGGATCTCTGCATATTATTTGATATCTTGAATATAGATCTGAATCATGTTTTGTGACGGACCCGATTTCAACCCTCTTGCAAGCCCGATACAATCCAGTTATTTCCCTCACTCAAATGGTTACGATTTGAAACGGATAAATTTATAAATATATATATATGTTTTCACATTTCTTGACCCAATCTAATTTGTACACGTGAATGTCATACTAATATGGCATATGCTTCTTTTGGGATTTTGGGCTTTAGCTGATATCAAGTGTGGGCTCAATTTTTATTTAGGTTGGTGGTTCTATTCAAAATGATGATAACTATTTGGTTTAATACTCTTCTATTTCCGTATAATTCATTGAAGTTCATGATAAAGGGTAGATTTTTAGAATTGATAAATTTCTTTAAACTGAATATTTATAAAAAGTATTAGAGTAAAGAGAAATACATATTTTGAGAGAGTAACAAAAAGTATTTCTTTTACCCCTTGAGTTGCAGCCGAATGATAACAACTAAAATTTATTTGAAGTAAACTTATATTCAAATATCATAGGGAGTAGTTTACTGTGTAGTATAGAATTAGTGTAGGTTAGTTTTTTAGAGATAGTAGTTTAGATGTGTTCTTTCAAACAATATATGCTGATATTTCTTTTGTTTGTGGTTGCTCATGCCTTGGCCTTTCTCTAATTATCTTTCGAGTTATCATTAAACCATTGTATATAAAACTTACACGTAAAATCACGTATGTTTTCCAATATCACTCAAACTCATAAGAAACACTGAAACATACAACTAAACTTTCAACAAATAAGAACACGTATTTTCAAGTTTCATTCAATCGATGTGATTGAGAACATCCATGATAAACGTACTAGCCATGGGCGGCCCTAAGGAGGAGCGAAGTGGGCGACCATCCAGAGCCCATCTCCTAAGAGGCTCGAAATTTAAAATATATATATATATATATATATATATATATATATATATATATATATATATATATATATATATATATATATATATATATATATATATATATGTATGTATGTATGT
>BJCM01072697.1:0-12166 GCA_018326385.1 Flaveria bidentis | reverse complement strand
AAACCTGTCAATTACAAAAAACACCCCCCAACCGCCCCCCCCCCCCCCAATCCCGTTGGACTTCCAACCTCCGGCCACACTCTCCAACGACCCTCCACTCTTGAAACACTTATTTAAAATGCGATTAAACCGAACCTTAACTATTGTACATCGGTTTCGAACTTAAAACTATGTTTAATTGTGATTATTCGACCATTAACACAAGAAATCAAACCGAAATCATCAATTCAAATCCTTATCTCGTTGATCTTGTAACTATTCAAATCTGTTTGAATGAGGGGAAATGTTCTAATCGATCCCTTGAACCTATATGATTCACTAATTACTCATATAATGCACCCCCAATTGATTTCAATCACCATCGATCATCATCTTCATTTGCGACCTGCAACTTAATCTTGATCCATGTTTGAAGCTCTATTAAATAGAATTGACAGAGGGTTTTTGTTTATCAACGTCCTTATAATCTAACTGCAAAGTTAATTTGATTATCAACAACGTTTGTATATTGAATCGACTTCAATGTAGTCGCGACTGTCTTTGTTCTTGTTCTAATCTTTTTGGCATCTATCCAGGTAATTAAAACCACACTCACATTCGGTTTCATTCAGGGATCAAAAGCCCCAAGTTTGATTTCATTAACAATCACGAAATAGAGTTCAATTGGAATCAAATCGAAGTTAGGGTTCTTGAGATTTGAAGGATTTAAGTAATTAATGTTTTAAACATTATAAAGGAAATTTTAACAATACTTGGGCTTATAGCCCACCGGTAAAATGCATGGATCATACACATGGGCTCCCGGGTTCGAACCCACGCAACCTCAAGTCATTTTTAAATTACTAATTTTTAATCATATTAAATTTCCTAAATTCTTAATATATTATTTATTCAAAATAAAATTATTTTTGTTAATTAAATTTATTATAGAAGCTACTAATTTAATTTCTAAAATGTTTAAACAAAATAATATGCTAATTTTATAGTTTAAAATTATAAAAACTATGACAAAACTTATTTAAAAGTTTATCTTTTATTACTTTATAATGGTTTCTTTAATTCAAATAAGTTAGGTTATAACTTATTTAAATAATTAATTATTTAATTGATTATTTTGATCAAGTCATTAATTAATAAATTATTAAGTTAATTTTTTTTCAAGATTTTTAAAACTTATAATCCTTAAATTAAGGCTATAAAAACATTATTAAGCCATTTATGTGTTATAAATATATTATAGCCCAAACTTGAATTATTTCTAAACACTTTAAACCTACATATTACATATACTTTAAATGATTGATTATTCATATAGTTATTCAAAAAAAATTATTTAAATAATTAATCATTCATCTATTCATTTTACTATGTTATATCATAAATACTTAATAAGTTTATTCCTTGAACTTTTATTTAAGTTTATGAAACTTATAAAATAATATAATTTTCTATTATACTTTATTATTATTTTTTAAGGTTTGATATTATAAGACCTTTATAATAAATCATATAAAAGCTCAAAACTTTATAAAATAATAATTTTAAAGTCATTACCTTTATCAAAATTTAAATACTTAATTATTAAATTAATTATTTCTTCTCACACATTACACTTAATCTTTATTAATTCAATAAATTAAATCACTCTTTATAATTTCCAATCTTAATTGATTTTGTTCTATTTTTATTGAACCAAAACATAATCGATTGCATTATTATATTTTATTTGACTTAAATATTAAAACCTCTAAATTCCAAATGAAACCCTAATTCATGTTACTCTTGAATCATATCTTTATTCTAATCCTAAGACACCAAATCTTAGGTTGAATCGTGAAAGAATCGTTAGAACCATCTTATTTTTTTTATTAATTTAAGTGCACCCTTCATCCTTGGAGTTTTCCATATGAGTTTCCTTGCCTCTTTTTATATTATTTCACACCATTTTGGGGTGAAACATGTTAACCTTATTAAGTTACACTTGTAAACGTTTTATACTTGTAATGCACTTGCAATTCATACTTATATTTTGTCAATGTTATTTGTGTTATTGTAGATTTTATATAAGATACATTATATGTTAACAATCATTAACTATTGCTAGCCTGGCGACGTCAAAGATCTATGGGTTTGACAAGCCTATTTGGTGCTAAGGCCGATGTATTGCCGGCTTCTGATGACGTATGACTTGTTTATCATGGGAACCAAATACACTTAGCCAATCATTATAAACTTGTAATCTTAATCTTAGTCAAGGTTTGATTGTAGCTATATGTGTTCTATAAACTTGCATAACTCATAACCTTTGACCATGAATTGCTACTTGTAACCTTTTGTTATATTATGTATATAAAACCCTTGGAAACTTACCAACTTTCATAGTTGACCTTTATCTTTAACATATTTCAGGAAATGCCCAAGCTTGAAGTTATCTTTTGAAGTTTGAAAATCTAGGATTTGGACCTAGATTAAAAAAATATCTTATATTGTTGTTTGTTTCTTTGTTGTATTGTATTGACTTAATTGTCTAGTATTATTCAACAAAAATGGCTTTTAATATTATTTCAACTTATTTAATTCCATGAGCTATGAACAATAATTTCACATTTGTCTGCCCCGATGATTCTGTCGTCGGTCGGGGTGTGAAAGTATGCAAGTAGTTTTTGAAATGATAAATATAGGACTTTTATAATACTTTCTTGGGCTTAAAGTGACACAATCTAGTGAAGGTGATTTACTAAACTAAGAGAAGTACGCCATAAGTTTACTCAACAAATTCCAAATGAAAGCTAGTAAAATTGAAGTTGTTCCTATGAGTCCATGTGAACAGTTCTGAGTTTATGATGGTGAAGACAAGGTGAATGAAACAAAATACATAATTCTAGTCGGAGGTCTTATGTATCTTACTCATACAAGACTAGATTTAGCCTTTTTGTAGGAGTGTCGGCAAGATTCATGCAAGCCCCTTCAAAGGAACACCTTATTGTAGCTAAGAAGGTACTCAGGTATATTGTAGGCACAACTAATATTGGCTTATGGTATGAAAGGAGAAATAATATTCAGCTGGTAGGATATCTCGATAATGATTAGGCAGGATGCTTGGATGATAGGAAGATTGTGTCTACAAATGTGTTTCTCATTGGTGATTCAACTATTTCGTAGTGTTCCGAAAAGAAAAATATTGTGGCTCTCTTGAGTACAGAGGCAGAGTATATCTCGACTACATGAGGTATATGTCAAGCTATTTGGTTGGCTAATCTTTTAACTAAGGCAATTCCTAGCGAGAAGTTGGTGTATTTAAGGTATAAGATTGGAGTACATGAGCGTATATTAAAGGGGGGAGGGATGTAAAAGGGACTAAACACTCCCATGCAAAATTGGTAATATGAAAACCATGCACAATTAAGTCCATTGCACATGTGGAGAAATGGTCAAAAGTTGTTGTGTCTTTTTCTGTTGATTGAATCGGTTAGTTTATATTTGATCAAGTTTTGAATAAGTTGTTGAGGATGTACAAGTTATGAGAATACATGTGTATTTTCTTTTCTATTTAAAGGAGTGTTCTCCTCTGGTTATGTACTCACTCGAACACTTTCATTGAATAACAAGAAAAGACTTACTCTCTCTTTTATTATTTATCTAGCCATCATTTTATCAGAAACTATCATTTTTATTTGTCACATATGAGACTTGAACTTAAAATTTTCCCTACTTTTAAAGCCAAAACCTTTTTTCTATTTTTAATAATGTTTTAAAATATCACACTTCAATAATTTAGTATAAGAATAGATAGTTTTACACTTATACTTATTGACACTTATAAAGTAGTCCATGTTTAACAAATCTCGGGTAAACTTAAATACAAGTTACTCAAACAAAACCCCTCCAAGAACGAGCATGCATTAATGTCATCACAAGGATTATGATTAAAATCCTTAAACAAGTCATTTAAACATTCCCATTTAAATTGTCGCCATTTCAAATTGTCATGGAAAGAATTGTCATTCACATAATTTAAGTTTCATTTTCCTCATTGCCAAAATTAAACGATGCCGTGACACCATCACCCGTGATTCCCTGTGTTTTGACCAACAAGTGTATCTACGCATAAAATTATATATATAAGCAAATGATGTTCAACTTCATTAATATTGTCAAATCTTTGAAGATTTTTACAAATCATACTCGGACACTAAATCCATTTAGAGCCAACATTCATCCAATAGCTTTATCATTCTTAACAAAACTATTAATGTATTTCATATATATTTAAGTAGTATATTCACTCTTATATGTTCAATATTCTCTACCTTTTTTTGAAAAATAAATAACTAAATAAGTAGTGGAGTTTATGTACATGTTTAGGTACTTTAAAAGGTGGAACCTAACTCACATTTTGAGCATTTTATCTTATATGTATACATATTAACGTATGACTATTTAAGAAACAATCAACAATATTTCTATTTAACTCCTCAAGTGTATGGATAACCACAAACTCTGAGGAGTTAAAAGGAAGTAAAACCAATTTTTTCTTATATAGTCAATTGTTAAAATATATACACATGCTAATGAGATAGAATACTCAAATGAAATCCCAAACACGGGACTATTCAAAATTTATATCTATTAAATAAATTTCGGACGGGTATATATTTAAAGTGTTATCCTAAATGAATATGCATACAAATATTATATATATATGTTATATTTAAATATTTTTTATATAAAATATATTTGAATATGCAACATAAATGTTATATTTTACAAAACTTAATATATATATGTATGTATATATATATATATGTGAAGTTATGTAAAAATATATATAATTCTTTCATTAAAGCTAATGTATATCTTTATAATAACTTAAAAGTTAAAATTTACTAACCGTTAATATAGATTTTGAAGAATACTTTGAGTTGAGTAGGAAGATGACAAATATATGAGATCTTGCATTAAGTATAAATTAAATCACTACAATTAAAAACATAATATAAACACAAAACATAGATGTTTATTGTCTTTATAATACCGTAAATGGATTTAAATATTACAAACTTTTAATAATGTGAAAAATATGTGTTGTGTTTGAGAAGTTGAAGAAGATGCAGATAATTTCTAAAAGGTTGAGATCGAAGTTGAATATGGGTGTTTGAGATGTTGAAAACGTGTTTCCAATTCAAAATTTAAATTATGATCTAATTTTACGTGTTTTGTTATTAAATCCGGTGGACAAACAGATAAAAAAAATTGTAGAAGACAAAATAAAAACCATTTTAATCGGTTTTGATTTTTATAGTTTTGGCCTTGAACCGCCCAGAAAAAACCAAAACTTAACTGCTCAAAAACACTAATTTTCTACTAGTGATAATCATATCGGTTAACTCCCTGCATAAGATTTGTGTCCTATTCGTTAAATTTCGAAATTTTGTTGGTCTTTGTTCATACACATGCTTGTAATTACGTGTCCCCTTTTGGCAACGGACGTGCTTCACGAGTCACCATCGATGTCCTCCATTTTCCCTACAATTGCAAAGTTATACCTAAGAACATGTTATTTCTAATTTTACAACGACTTTAGCAATGATTTATCAGTGTTTGATTCCAATTTAATAGTCTACTATAGAGATATATGTGTGATCGAAGCACGATCATTATAGAAACAAAAGGATATATAATTGTTCATGTGAAGGTTTCAATCTTATACCTACTTTTGACCTTTTAGCAAGAGTTATTCTGTACTAGTCTTTCTCTCTAAACAGTACTCATTCATAATACACAAACATCGTTAGTGTCTTACTAACTGAAACCAATGCAATGTATGAGAGTTATCTTACATTGATTGAATATAAGCAACAAATTTGGGGTTTATAAACCAAATAAGAGCTCTCACATATCATACTAGTTGTATGAGTTGAATTCTTATGTTTAATCTCCAACAATGGTATCAAAGTCAAACTAGGAGTGGTTGCCTGCAAGAAACCAGTCATGACCAACACGCATGTTATATAAGCAACAAATTTGAGGTTTACAAAACAAATTAATAAGTACTCATGCCCATCAGACTAGTTTTTAGAGTTTAGTTTTTTTTTTGTTTTTTTACGATTTTTAACATGTACACCTATTTATCATTAATCTTTGGTTGTGATCACTTGTCTCATCTCATTAACAATAATAGTGATTATCACTTTTCAAATCTCTCATCTCTAATCAAGATAGTACATTTAACTACAATATCTCCTTTGTTACAATCACTAGTAATTTCTTAAACTGTTCATGTCTTAGTTCCCTAGTGTCATTAGTAATTGTCAATTTTATATAATGTGAGTTTTAAATCAAAGGCAGTCCGAAAAATTTGTTTCACTAGGGTTAAACTTTTTGGAGTTAATTCATATGACGATAAATAGAGTTATTTACCAAGTCAGACAAACCTTTTTCTTGATTCCCGAATAATCCCTGTGACATTTTTGTAGCTATATATGTTTTGATCTTCATAACTGAGTCATCATAAACTTATACCCTTCTGTTTACATACTTGACCAAGTTAATGTAAATGTCGTAACTCATTGAGAGCTGCCATGTGGTTGGCTAATTCACATTAAGAGCTAGTTGTTAACTAGGTGATAAAAAACATAGGGACAACTAAAGAAATGGCCAAGAAGCCCACATAAAAAAAATAGAGAAAACTAAGACCTGAAGAAAAAAAAAGATAAAAAAAAAACAAACTGTTAGAAGGAAGGTTAGAACTATCGCCATCCGGTTATAGAGACATAGGTTACAACAAATTTTCATCTATTTATTTTCTTCTCTCAATATTTGGCATCACTTGCTCCATGTACTAACAAGTTCATTCCTTATTTAGATCCTTATAAGTATAAGTTGATAAAAACAAGTTAAAACTTAATAGAAAAATAAAATTTTATTAAATAAACTACTTTCTCTGACTCACTTCTAACTTCTCACACTTTTAGAACGTAAGATGCATACTTTAATATTCAACAAAAGTATTTTTTTAACAATCTAACAAGTTAATACATTATATCTGAAGTTTAATCACTTGATAAAGACCTAACATGTTTAGAACTGAATGTAAGATACGATTTCACTATCGAATATAAGACTTTAGTTACAAATACACGCCCTAAATTCTAAGATCGTCACAAACCAACCTAGGGATATAAATGAGCCAAGCGTGACTAGTCGAGCTGCGCCGAGCTCAAGCTATGCTCATTTTGACTTAGGTGGCCTAAGCTCGAGGTCAGCTCGTTTATTATCTAATTACTTTAATAGTTATGACTTTATATATAACATAAAATTATTATTTATATATTTTTATCATTATTTTATATATAACAATAAATTATTCTTACAAAAATAAAATAGTTGTTGTAGGATGTAATCATCTCGAACTCGATACGTGAAGTTTGTACTTAAACTTGTTTATTATAATACGTCACAATAATATACACTCAATCTTTTTAACTTTCCAATTCAATTAAAGATTGTAAGAATACAATCTCACGTAGCTTATAAGCAGTTTGATTCGTTCATACTTCTAAACTCGTACATGCTTAGCAAACCTAGTTTAATCTTAAACAGTAAGTTATAATTACTCAAACAAAACCCCTCCAAAATCCACAATGCATTAATATGTTACCACTCCTTTTATCCATGAAGAGATTCGATCTCTACTTTCAAGAGCCTGTGTACGTACGTTGTTGCTGTGTGTTATCATTAATCACAGCCCACAATCCTCTCTCTCCCCCCCCCCCCCCCCCCCTCGCAGCCGTCTGTAATGTTGTCTCCCAAAACACCAACTCTGATAAAGCTGCTCTGTACAAGGAATATAACCTTCACATTTCACCTCAATCTCTCTCTTCTTCTACATTAAAACCCCATTTAATGTAATTTCATCCTCCAAAGTCCGAAACACCACCATCTCAAAGTCTCAAGATCAGTAGATCACACCAAAATGCCATCAGACCACCGTCGAACCACCACCCTCAAGAACCAGCGTGTGGACCATGGTTCACCGGTTCAGGAGCCTGAGCACCTACCTTGCCCACGATGCGACTCTACCAACACCAAGTTTTGTTACTACAACAACTACAACTTTTCTCAGCCTAGGCACTTTTGTAAGTCCTGCAGAAGGTACTGGACCCAGGGTGGCACTTTACGTGACATCCCAGTTGGTGGTGGCAGCCGGAAGAATGCTAAGCGTTTGCGGCTCTCCACAACCCGAGTGTCCTCGGGTTTGGAGTACCACAACATTCTCCCGTCTGTCACCACCAACTCTACCACCACCACCGGTGTTTTCACACCGGTGGTGGGGATGGGTGCGCAGTACGGGAGTGGGAGTTTCACGTCCCTTTTGAGTAGTGCTCATTGTCAGGGGCTTTTTGGGCCTGAGGTTTGTGGGTTTGATCCGGATGTGGGGTTTGGGGTTGGAAGAATGATTTGGCCGTTTTCCGGTGGTGTTGGTGGTGGTAACTCCGCCGGGGGCGGTGGTGGGAGTACGTGGCAGTTGGAGAATGGATATGGTGGTGGAGATTGTTTTGTTTTGCCGGATCTTGCGATTTCTACACCGGGGAATGCGATGAAAATAGAGTAGTAGAATGACACTATTGGTAGAGAATGTTGATTATAGGATATCTTGTTATGTATTTAACTTGTTATGAACAATTTTAGTATGAGATTTCAGAAGTCGAATGTGTTATGTGTTGTTCAGTGTCATATTATGCATGCTTAGTGTTTAAGTTTTTGTTAAATCTACAATTAGTACTACACCATTGTTAATTATGTTTTTGTGATATCTAAACGTTAAAAAATATTAAAGAACTTAATCTTATTTATTTTATAGATTTAAATTATAATTTTTGTTAATTAAAAAAATAAATCCTACCAGAAAACAGGTTCCAGACCAAACCGGTCGTGATCCAGCAGTCCAACACCCCAAACCGGTTAAAATCCGAATTAGCCTCTCCTAAACCGCTTTTGATTTTGTTACTAAAACCCAAACCGATATAGAACTCAATTTGTGGATCTCTACTTGCATGAATTTCTAATTTCTCAATCTACAAAAAACTTAATGGCTTAATAGAAGTAGTCTCGCCACAAATTAAACATTGGCTTAGTTTCTATTCTCTCAATCTGGAACTAGTGGTGTACAAAACGTGTTAAGAACCGATCTAAAAACTATTCACTAAATAGGGTTAAGAACCGATCTAAAAACTAGGGGTTGAATTAGATTCAAACCGGGGTGGGGTTAAACCACTTTGTTCGGGTCGGGTAACCGGTTTCGTTTTGCAAACTGTTTTGGGTCCATCACTATTCACTAACTGAAACTTTGTAGCCTGAAGTTTGTGAGGCCCAATATCTGCCGCTAAAAGCCCAATTTCAACCTTAAAGTTCATGTCTTTTCATGTTCGCCCATTAACACACAGAACGAGGTTGTCACTTGTACCCTTAACCCACCATCGTAATAAATCCGACCGTTGGGGGCTCTACAATCGCCATTGTCACACAGTGATCGTTGAAACTTGAAACAAGCTTCAACGATGGTGACGATGAACGATACACCTCCAGAAGCCGCTACTCCTGTTACAGTAAACCCTAACAGTCAAGATATCAATTCCACCCATTCAACCCCTCAAGTTTCTTCCGATTACGAGAAATGCAGAGAAAAAAGAATCAAAGAAAACCTTGAGAGGATGCAGAAGCTCGGCATCTATGATTTGTCTCTTAAGTTGAAATCTATTAAACCCAATAGCTACAGGAAGAACAACAAACCCTTGTCTGTTAATCACAACAAAACCCCTAATCGATGTATCCCCCCTTTATCCTCCTCTGTTCCCACTCGACGATCCTCAAGGTTTTGTGTTTGTTTGATTTCTACTTAAACTGTTAATTTTTCTGTATGCTGAAGTAAACAGTTTTCCTTAATGTGTTTGTTGTTAATATAGATTCATGGAGTTGCTTAGTTTGGTTGAAAATGACGTTTTTTTCGTTTGATTTGGTCATGTGTTTGTTAACAGAGTTGACCCGATTTGCAATTTGCAATTTTCGATTTGCAGTTTGATTTCTTTTGCGTTTTGGACATTAGGTTGTAGGGACTATGTGTTGGATTAAGGGGTTGAGTGTGATTATTGGTGATTGTGATTTCATTAGCTGATTTCACATTGGATTTTGCTCTGTAGGTTGCAGAGTACACCAGCTGTTAGCTATTCGGAGGTTGTTTTGTCGAAAAAGGGTGGAGATGATGATGATATGTTGATGGCAAAGAAGTCGAATCCTGAGGTTTACACCGAAGAACATGAAAAGCTGTTGGGTGATGCTAAAACAGAGTGGACTCTGTTTGTTGATGGATATGGGAAAGACGGCAAGAGAATTTATGATCAAGTTAGAGGGAAAACTTGTCACCAATGCAGGTATCCACTGGGAGTTTTGATTTTGATGATCATCAGCATCTTTGTTGCTGTTTCGTTTGTATATATTCATGCTTGAATTAGTAAGTTATTGTGATTCCAGTAATGATGGTTTGGTTTCCTTGAATTTGTTGCAGGCAGAAAACACTCGGTCATCGCACACATTGCATCAAATGCAACATGGTTCAAGGCCAATTCTGTGGAGATTGTTTGTATATGAGGTATACCATTTACAGCTATCTGTGGTTACTTCCCACTCTCAAAGTGAGGGGTTTTAGTTAAGTTAAGAACAAAATCATAAATTGTAGATGTTTTTCTTATGCTTTTCTTGATCAAAGTTCAATATCATATACACACAGTTATCCTTCGTCTTTATATTACTTGCACCAGTTTTATTCTTTGAAGGATGCATTTAATTTGATGTTTTTATCATGTATAAATACAGATATGGGGAGAATGTACTCGAAGCAAATCAAAATCCTGACTGGATTTGTCCAGTCTGTCGGGGAATTTGTAACTGCAGTTTGTGCCGCCAGGCCAAAGGCTGGGCTCCCACTGGTGTTCTTTATAGAAAGGTTTGTTGTCTAATAGAATGATTTAGCAAGTTTTATGTAGTAAATTTCACTTTAGCCAATTGACCCGTGTAACCTGTTTCTTTTTTATGCTTTTTTGTAGAAAACATAACCTGAATTGATCATTTACAACTTGTAATTAATGTGTTGAAATGGACCCCTTTGATCTATTTAAACTTTTAGTATAACATCACAAGTTATGTTGCTTCTTCAAGAATGAGCTCAAAAATGTTTCTGTTTATGTGGGCCTTTTTACTAGATTTCAAGTCAGGGATACAAGTCAGTTGCACATTATCTCATCCAAACACATCGATCGGACCATGATTTAGAGAAGAATGAAAAGAACGATACACAGGTTTGTGCTAAAAGGTCGCTACCCTTTTCAAGGGAAGAAGCGGAGTCTCAAGACATTGCTGCAAAAACTGAAAATATTGACTCAAAGCACATGAATCCAGAGGCAGAAGTCAACACTGATGAGAAACCGACTGAATTGCTATCAGCAGACATACCTTTATGTGAAAATGACAAACTAGAAAGTAACGAGGGGCCGAAAGAGCACAATCCCAGCGCAAAAACTTCCGATGGTGAAAATGAGAACAGAAATAAGGTTAATGAATCTGAAGCTCAGTTAGAGTTGACAAATGTTGAATACAAAGTCAACAACACAGATGATGAAGTCAAAACCGTCATTCGTACACCAGAAACCAAGCCAGGGTCCAGAAAGAGACGTGTTACTGTCGTGTTAGAGGATAGCATTGCCAGAAGACTCAGGTCTAGATGCCCATGCACTTGAAGATTTCTTTTTGGCTTTACTTTCTAAATGTTTTGTGTTCTTGCTTGTGCCGTTTTCTTGGAGGGACCATCTTTGCGGTTTTTGTTGGTTTTTTGGCAGCATTTTGTGTCGTCTTTGGTCCTCTTGATGTAATTTAACATATCTGGCATGAACTTTTGGTATATCAAATGTTTGATTGGTAGTTATTAAAATGATGATTTGGTTCTTGTTTGTTTGAATTTGATAAAACTGAACTAAAAGCATGGGGCTTTTTCCAAAAGAAATTTGATAAAATCTTTCAACTATACCGGGCTTAGGACCGATAATAATAAACTAATACAATAAGCATAATATAAACCGATAATTAAGTATAATTCAAACGAATGATTAACAAC
>BJCM01072696.1:9604-25319 GCA_018326385.1 Flaveria bidentis | reverse complement strand
TAGCATACCCAATAACTTCCGAACTCCATTGTAACAGGTTCCAAACTTAGATCTAACACTCTAAGCATCTTAGAACATGCACATATCATAACCAAAGTATTAGATGCACCCAAAATCACATCCACCCACATATACATTCAATTATACGTACGGGTGTGAAAACCCACTTTATAAAGACATACATACATACATTTCCAGCCCCAAATCAGGTGAAAACCAATAAAAGAGGGGTTCTAGAACTCACCTTGACAACTCTTCGGGCAAGACTTCTTCAACCCCGACTGTAAGAGAGTTCGAACACCTAAACCCAACAAAACACACACACAACCGAACATACAACACACATAAGCACATAACCGAAGCAAGAACTCAACAAAAACACATAAATCCTCGAATTCCTACCTTGAATCCAGCCCTCTCCTTGTTCTTCTTCAAGACCCGAAAGTTCTCCACTTCCTTTCTCTGAAATTCGTCTGAAAGGGCGTGATGGGGGAATGGGCGACCATGCCCTCTTTTAACACCAACTCTCTGTACCTTTTTGTCCTTTTTACACCTTTAACCCTCCATCTTGGGTTAAATTTGCATTTGTTACCTTTATTATTCCTTTTCTGTCTTTTTTAAATATCCGGGTGTTACAATGATGCATAATAAAATTACACAACTACTGAAAAGGAACTCCTTGTTGTAGTGTTTTTTTGATAACTTTTGTTCCTATCTTATTCTATCTAAAACCATTATTTACACTGACCATGCAGCTCTTAGATATCTATTTGGCAAGCAATATGCAAAACCACGCTTGATCAGGTAGACCTTTATTTTACAAGAATTTGATATAAGGATACGAGAAAAGAAAGGAGGTGAAATGTAGCAGCAGATCACCTCTCACACCTTGAGAACCCATCCATAGAAGAACTAAGGGAATCCAACATAAATGACAATTTCCCTCGTGAGTTTCTTTTACAGGTTCAGGTGATTGAAGAAGAATTTCCTTGGTTTGTGGATTTTGCTAACTATCTTGCAGGGGGAGTTCTTGTGAAAGGTATGACTTATCAATAGAAAAGAAAGTTCATGTCTGATGTTAAGTATTACTTTTGGGAAGATCCATACTTGTTTCGAGTTTGTGCGGATCAAGTGGTGAGAAGATGTGTGCATGGGATTAAGGCAATGAGCATACTTCATCATTGCCATGAAGGACCCACCGGTGGTCATCATGGAGCGAATTACACCGCTAAAAAGTCTTTGACTCTGGTTTCTATTGGCTCTCCATATTCAAGGATGCACATATGTTGGTTAAAGCATGTGATGCTTGCCAACGCACAGGTAACATCTATCCCCGTAATGAGATGCCCCAAAATTGCATACAAGTATGCGATGTATTCGACGTTTGGAGCATCGACTTCATGGGACCAAATGCCATCATCACATGGTTACAAATACATTCTAGTAGTTGTTGACTACGTTTCAAAGTTGGTTGACGCGCAAGCGTTGCCTACAAATGATACTAGGGTGGTGGTGAAATTCTCAAAAAAGCTTCTCTCAGTTTGGTGCCCCTAAGGCTCTAATTAGTGATCGTGGTACTCATTTTTGTAATAATCAACTTGAAAAAGCACTAACTCGTTATGGGGTTAAACATTGTTTTTCAACATCTTACCACCCACAAATGAGTGGTCAAGTTGAGGTCACTAATAGAGGTCTTAAACGAATCTTGGAACGAACGGTTGGGCAAAACCAAAAAGATTGGGTAATAAAGTTAAGTGATGCATTATGGGCTTTCCGAACCGCTTACAAAACTCCAATTGGTACCATACCATTTAAGTTGGTGTATGGAAAGTCTTGTCATCTTCCCGTTGAACTCGAACACAAAGCTTATTGGGCCTTGAAGGTCGTTAACCTTGATTTGAAAGATGCAGGTAAAAATAGGTTTTTACCATACCACCGCCGGACCACCCACTACTGCCGCCGCTGCCTCACCTGCACACGCCATCACCGCATGACCACCGTCCCACCACAACCCTAACCATCGCAGCCACCCCCACCATAACCCCCATCGTAACCCCCACCATCGCAACCATTTCCAAAACCCCCTAATTCTCGTGACCTCCGTTGCCTTACTTGCGCTCGTGACCTTCGAGACTCTTTCCCTTTCCCCAATCGGTTTGTTTCTTGTAAAATTCATCAGCTAAGGTATGGGTTTCATCTATTTTCCACCTAATTTGTGTTAGATTCAGGGCTTTCTTTTGAAAACCTTGATTTGGTTAAGTGAAATTGGTTGGATTTTTGGTACATTTTTAGTTAGTTTTTTTTGAAATTTGGGTAGCTAAGGTGTTTCAGGTACTACATTTTTGTTTCACTTTAGTGGTTAAAAAAAATTGGATATAATTTTGGTGCCCGCAGTTCACATGGCCATGTTCTTCAATGTTTTTGAGTTTGGATGTGTTTTTTGTAAGCCTCATGGGCTAAACACTTATTATTACTTGGATTAGATGAAACTTAGCATGATTTAACAACTTGTACATGATTCTTGGTGATGTTTATGTTGGTGCTACGATGAAGCTTGATTATTCTTCAATGTTTATGTGTGTTTGTTCTAGTTTGATGAAATATTCAATCTTGTGGGTATTGTAAGCATGCTATGTTGGAAAACTTCATGTTCTTACAAGACTTATGCATATAGTTGCATCTTTTGTATGTAATCTTATGACATTTGACTAGGAATGGTGAATGAAGGTTGAAGGTTTAGTAGAATTGGTCAAATGTGCATCCTTATGCTTATGTTTGAGAAAACCATAGCATTTGTCATGAATCTCTCTTGTCTAGATATTCTTGAAAGGGGTTTAGGCTAGTTCCATGTATTATGTGTAAAAATGGTCTCATCTTGAGTTTGTGCTAGTTGTTAACTCATTGCTAAGTGGAATCAAAATCCAAGTTGTATCTTTAATTGATTGTGTATCTTAATATTTACTTTCTTGTTTTGTTAGTTTAACTTGCTAATCATTTTAGTTAATTCAATATTTGCAAATCCAAACTCAATTGATCGGTTAAATAGTGACGATGATTTAGTATTGGGAGACATTGTGTCCACGGATCGATACTCGATTCTTACCTAAGACTATACTACCATGTGATAGGTGCACTTGCCTATTGTGTGTAGTTGGCTTAAGAGTGATAATCCTTTCTTAAATTAAAGCTCATTTGTGTGAAAAAATCCTTACTAAAATATATATACTTTACACACATCACAGTGGAATCCACAAAAAAAACTCATAAGTTAATATGGGTTACTAAATGTTTATATATGATTCAATTACTAGTCCGTATTATACTTTTGATATATATTGGGTACCAAAATTGTAAATATGGCAAAGATGTCCATTATGTATTTATATGGTGATGTTAATAAGAATGAGATCATGAGATTATACCAATGAAGAAAAGTATGATAGTTACTCTTTCAAACAATTTTATGCCCAACATAGCATGCATTTGTGGTTTTCATCTCCTTACAAATCCTGATGGAAAATATGAATGAAAAATAAAACTCATTAATAATATAATTTTAGTACTATTCTAGCTCATTCTTATGCCCCCATGTTTTGGCATCATGTCTTGGCTCATACAACCTACATTTTTAATATCTATATAAATGTCAACCCTCCTACTCTCACCTTCATGTCTTTGGATGTCTTTGCTACCCTCTTTTTCCATCCACCACTATCTATAAGCTCCAAAAATGTTTCACATCCTGTGTTTTCCTTGGTTTCCCACCTAAACATCATGGTTATATATGTTACAACATTTCCACCCACCAACTAACCATTTCTCATCATGTTATCTTTAATAAAACCATATTTCATTTTGCTTCCACCATCTCCTCTACCCCCGTTACCAGCCCACCTACATCTAAAGTTCATCCGTATGTGTAGTCCATACGTCAAACCCCTCCTTCAACACTACCACACATACCTGCCACCCCAACATCCCTACTTTATATACCCATTATTGATACCACTCAGACTCCTAGTTCTCCTCTCTCGACCACCACTCCCCCTATCCCACTCTCAATACTTCACCTACCTTTCCCATCACCTACAACAATCACTCCAAACATCCTCACGCCACCCAACCTCCAGTCGAGCCCATCCCTCAGCCCCTACCACCCTTGAAACCAATCCACACTATTACCACTCGCAATATGTCAAGTATTTCTAAGGCTAAGCAACCCTTAAACCTTCAAACCGCTACAACCATCTCCATTTTGTCTAAACACCCTATTAATGCCTTAAACAACCTAGATTGGAAGAATGCCATGAACGATTAGTTATGTGCTCTTATCGGTAATGAGACATAGGAATTGGTTTCATGAACACCTAATATGAAAATTGTTAGAAGCAGGTGGATCTTTCATCACAAGACACTTTCTGATGGCTTTTTGAAATGGTATATGGCTTGATTGTTTTGTGACGATCGCTACTAACAAGTCGGTGATAATTGTGGTGAAACATTTAGTCATGTTGTGAAACCAGCTACTATATGCACCATCCTTGGTCTTTCGGTTTCTCATTCTTAGCCGGTTCATTAATTAGACATCAAGAATGCTTTCCTACATGAAAATCTCCATGGTTCCTAACCACGTATGTTAAGTCTCTTTATGGATTGAAGTAAGCCCCCCGCTTATGGTATCAATGGTTTTTAGATTGTGTCCATTGCATGGGTTTACTCACATATGTTATTATCACTCTTTATTTGTCTATCATCATGGCAAGGACACAAATTACATTTTATTATATGTTGATGATAATCTTTTGGTCACATGTTCTAATGACCTTCATGCTAGACTTATGGCATTGTTGGTTAACAAGTTTGTCATGAAAGATCTCGGTCCACTAAGTTACTTTCTCGGGACTACGGTGTCAAAGTTATCTACTAGGACTCTCATTCTATCGCAACATAAATATGCAACCAAGATACTTCACCATGGCAGGTATGGAGAGTTATAAACCCTCGGTTATGCTTGTTGATACAAAGCAGAAACTAAGCTCTTCTGAGGGTGACCTCATTAACAACACTACCGAGTATCGACATTAGTGAGTGCCCTCCAATATCTAACTTTCACAAGATGGGGCATAAGTTATGTCGTTCAAGAAATATGCATGCATCTACATGACCTCGAGTTCTATACTTGAACACGCTCAAAAGCATCAAGTGTTGTATCCAAGGTGTCCTCTCTCATGGTCTCAAAATTTTAATGTCAAGTGATGTTTCTCTCACTTCATAATTGGGAAGGTTGCCTATATACGACTTCCTAAAAATTAACTAGATTTCCTATAATAGTTATTTCTTATGGCAATCAATGTGGTTAAAAACTATTCTATTTGAACTGTTTTGGTTACAATAAAAAAAGTTGAATTTACCTTTCTTTACTTGATTTTGCTTTTATTATCTCTATATCATTTTTTTCTTGCTAACGTGTTTTTATTATAATTCTCAACTCAATAGGAAACTTAAGCTCATTACTAAACCACCTAATTCTTAATGGACATTTAGGCGTGTACATTAAGGTTAATCGGGTTTATGCAAGTTGTTGATGTAGTGGGACTGAATTCTTCATATATATATATATATATATATATATAACACTAGAATCTTTAGGCAATAAAATTATGTTCTAAAGGATCTCCTAACTTGAGGCAAAATTGAGAATTTCATGATTTTTGCATCCTTGTGAAATGCCAAGTGAAAGAGAGAAGAAAACATGTCAAATAACTTCCCAACCAATAATCATTTATCCTCTCAAAACAGTAAATCTATTCCAATCCCAACCTCAGTCAAGAACATGTTGTCTAAGTTAACATATCTTTGATGAACTCGCCTTCGATTAAGACTATGTTCTTCCAAGTATCGCATATGCTTGGTTTGACATGGATAAACAAAACGAGGTGAGCGTTTTAATGAATTGAGTGAACTACCTTGAGCTATAGAGACGAGTTCTCAGCCTCTGCCCTCCACTACCAGGTTACAAGAAAAGAAAGGCTCATGTCCATAGGCAAGCCGAGACCCACACCCATTTTTTTATTTTGATGCCATTATTATACTCTAAGAAACATAATATAAGTTTTTTTATTGAATTAGAACCCGACCATAAACATCATCTTCTTATTTTATCCAAGGGCACAATGATGTGTAACAGAGCTTTGAACAAGGAGAAAAGGTAGATGGGAGACTATTGAGAACCGACTTAATCAAAGTGATTTGTCGGTAAAAAGATAACATCTTAGCCTTCCAACGGGAAAAAAATGAGTTATAAAAATATCCACCATTGGTTGCTACTGCTTGATGCGATTCATGTTCGCCCCAACTAGCAATCCCAAATAGGAGAATGATAGTGAACCAATTTGTAAACCCATCATGCTTAGATGATTCGAATCCAAGCCAACACTATAGAGTTTGCTTCCCTCAATATTACATTTAAGACCTGAAGCTAAATAAAAGCAATGAAGCACGTTATTTAAGTTAGTAAAGGAAGAACATTAATACTAATGAGAGATTCGTACATCATGATACATGATTATAAGCTGACTGGGAGTTAAAATAATATGACATAACATATTTGAGTATCTACTACTTTAGAAATCACCTCTGTAATACTACTTGCTAATCGGCCTATATTTTTTAAAGGTTGTAGACCTTTTTTTCTTTTGAGTTAGAGTAATGAAGGAGGAGTTGCAACCATGATTGATGTTACCTTTAGAATAAAATGCATTTAGAATAACGATACTTAAAAAGTGATCTAATAAAAGAAACTTAAATTAAGCTTAATCTAGATACTCAAATTAAAACCCTAGAAAACTTAGACCTAGATCACTAGATAGACAAGTGTACGTAATCAACTGTAGACAAGATTAAGGAAGACCGGAATTGAACCCTAGAGACACTATTACAGATCAAATTAGACTCGGAAAAGACTAAAATGAAATTGATTTAATATGGGGGATTTTCAAAAAAAACCTAGAGAAATGGAAACTATTTTTGATTAATTCATTAACTATCGAGTTACCAACTCGAACACGAGAAAACAAGAACTCCTAAAAAATTCAAGAACGGGGAAGATACTACCTAGGTGAATCCTAGCTATGACCCTTGAACTTCATATGGTTATTGAACTATTGTGGAATCGGGATCTAACTATATGAACCTCTAAGACACTTAATGGATCTTGGATCATTCTCCAGTTGTGATAAAAAATAGAACCTAAAGACGAATGAGACTACTGATTGGTCAAACTACCTTTCTGTCTCTTTGACAACACTTACGTACCCGATTGATAGCTAATCTCTTGATTTAACTAGCACAATACATTTACAATGCAAGGGGTAACTTTTAAACAATCGAGTAGACACGAATAGAAATGCAGTTTGCTAAACTAGGGAAACCTCCTCTCGGACTCTTATTCTTAATCACTTAATAACAAGGACAATTCGATTAACTCTCACCTCTCGGACTCCAATTAAGAAGAACATTAAGACTTAATTATCAATTCAAGTCAATTCCTACGATTACTACGTCTAGCAAACCATTAACTAATCAAAACACAAAGTAGTTTATCTAGATATACGAGTTTCTATAAAAGACATTCAACAACTAACACATGGAATATAGCAATCATCAATTATTATATCAAAATACTCAGACACATCAAACAGTCTAAATAAATGTCTTTACATAAGCATTAACCTCAAAAATCATTCAATAACATAATTTATTCAAGTTAACGCAAACTAATCATCAACCTAGATAGTAATATGATTTTAGCTACCATATTTTTGTAGTAACATCAACTTAAACATTGTTAATAGGTTCAACATGTTCAAAACAATGTAGGATAAACAAAGTTACGAAGATAAAAACCCATGTTCAAATGTCTACAATGGTTCCTATAATCCTAGCTTCAACCTTTGGCTTCCAAGAATTTTAAAACCTTCCAGTCGTCCTTGAAAATGCTCTCGAAATATTTGGTAGTTGAACTCCCTCTTAGGGTTGAGAAAAGTTGTTTAAATACAACTTTGTAAAATTTCCTGTAAGAGGAAATCTATGTGATACGCACAGCAGGAGTGTAACACTCGGTCCATCATACCGCCAATATTGTTCGCTTTGCTCATGAGAAGCTCACAGATTTGCTTTTGCTTGTTCAGGTGAAAAGTTCCCAGGGAGGTCACCTATCCCTGATTTGTTGTCACCTGAGCACATTTAACTATGGAGTTCTCCTCTTATCCACAGCCAATACGCCCAAAATATGTTAGTGATATTAGAGATCAAACATTCATTATGAACCAGGAATCTCTTTTGTCCACGATTGATATGGGATTCATGTAGGGTGTCACAATCGCCCCCCGTGGACTCATCGTCATCGATGAGCCTGAGAACTCACCATCCCCGATGAGGTTTGTCCCACCATCCCAAACGGCACAGGAGTGGCTCTAATACTATTCTGTAACACTCGAGGTTTGTCTATTTTGCTCACGAGTAACTCACGGATTTGCTTTTGGTTGCCCGAGTGAAAACTTATCATGGACGTCACCCATTCCTGTATTGTTGTCATATGAGCACGCTTACTTATGGAGTTTTCCTCTCATCCACAACCAATACACCCAAAAAGCGTTAGTGATATTAGAGACCGGACATTCCTTATGAACAAAGAATCTCTACGTGCATGGTCGATGTGGGATTTATATAGACTATTGTAAGGAGAGCCTCTCTTGTGCATACGATTTTAAAAAAAAAATCAGAATACCCTAATTTATGATCTATGTGATACGCGCAGCAAGAGCTTTATCCTGTGCATGTTGTATAGATGAACTTTTCTAGCAACTTTGAGTTTGGAACTTATAAAAATTTAAGTGTTGATATTTTTCCATCCTTTGGCTCTTTTCTTCATTTCCCACGTGTTTTCATCATTTTTAGCATCCAAATACCTATTAAACCACAAAATAACAAACAATAAGTAAAAAACCAATGAAACTAACTGTAATTTAGACAAAAGAAACCCAAAAACATGACCTAAAACGGATGTGTTTTACAACACTTCAAATATACATAGTTCATTTGAGAATATATCAAGATATTTCTTACAGAAATAAAATGTAAATTTGTTAGGCCCGGTGATTTGTCATGACGTTCTTTACTTCTAGGGGGAGAAATTGACAATAAGATTCTTAAATATAGAAAGGAGATATCTTCAAAAATCTATTAACACATAAGGTGGGTTGAGAAACAATCACTTCATCAAACTTTAATGAAAATAATCAAAGAAGTGTTGCTTTAGATTGGAGATCTAATCAACGTAACCTATCCATGTATGTGATAATTAGAGATGTTAGAGTTAACAAGTTTAAGAAAGTAACTCGGGTTGTCATCACAATGAATTGTCCAAATTTATCAAGATTTTTTCATAAAGCCCTCATAAAACAATTATTAAGCTCTAGTAATTTCATTTTATAGCTTATATGCACCTCTTCCTCCTAATTTAAGTAACACATAAGGTTCTCCCAACTTGTAATAGTAATCAATCATTTGAGAGTGCACTTGTCTCACTAACTTTGTTTCCTTCATGTTTACACCTCAAAAGTTTCAAACAAAATAATGTAGAATCCCAATTTTGGGTTTAAAATGCCAAATATCAAAGTTAAAGAATTCAAGGGGATAGTCTTGACAACCCTACTTTTCTCCTTCTATTTAAGAAAAGTCTAGCCACCCCTCCCCTTGTACTTGCTACCCACGGTTTTTTCAAAGAAGAGTGAGTGAGTTGGCTAGAGAAAAAAACAAGGAGTAGATAGATGAAGCTTCATGATCAAGCAAATGTGAGTGTTTCCATCTTTATTTATGATTAAAAGCACAAATCTATGCACACAATCAATGCACAAATGTGATTCAAAGAGGAAAAAGCTGGTAAAGTTTTGTTCATGTTATGTTTTGATAGATCTCACATAAAAAGGCACAAGATCTAGGATCCTTCATAGGTCTTTATATGTGAGTTCTAGATCCTCTATTTTATATATTTTCTCACCTTTTTGGGGTTAAAATTAAGGATCTGTTTATTCTATGATAAATTTGATAGCTTGATTAGAGAGTTAATGTTTAAAGCATTTCCATGGCATGCATGTCATTTTTCCCGTAGGAAACCCTGAAAGATAGGTGTTTGTGATTCAAAGAGTTCAATGTTCATGATAAAAGTTGTTATATGATGTTCATAGCACAAAATATAATGCATTAATGCCTCCGTAAGTCACTCGCCACCTTCCATTAATGATATTACACCTTCATATCTAATCCTTTTCCTTTGTATAATTAGATAAAACCTCCTCACGTAACATTGCCTAAAAGTTAAGTATTGTACCTTCATAAATAATGTTACTTGGCTATTCTAGCATTAAGTATACCTTCGTAAATGACCTAGCACCCTATAACTAAACACCCACCTACGAAACTAGAACCTTCCCTAAAGAGTTTTAATATTAACAAGCATATTTATTAGCACTAAACATCATTTTTTTTGTTTCTTCTTGTGAATAAATTATCGAAACAAACACTCAAATCTCCTACAAATATAACATACCAGAACTATTATTGAACATTAACCAAACAAATTTTAGGAAAATAGTTGAAGGTTGCAAATCCGCACACCAAAAAAATGTATGCATGTAAATCAAATAAGCAATTACAAATTTATAGCATAGTAATCGGTTCTCCTATGGATACAATGATAGAACTGAATTTCAATATTGATGATGTAGTTGTAGCAGGTAACATAGCACTATAGTGGGTAGCATAACACCGAATGGGTCACTCATCTTTGACCTAAACAACATGAAGGATAAAACATGACAAATAGGAAACTAGAATTTACACAACTGAGTCACTCATAAACATATGCATTAGCATTCATCATCAACTGAAATCGTAAACTCAAAAAGTACAAAACATTACATCAAACACCTGTCACACACTGCATTTTGATTGACTAAAATTACAAACTCAAAAGCTATAAAACATTTCATCAAAAATCTAGCATGCACTGCATTTTGATGGATGCCAAACTCAAAAGTAAAATCCCTGGCCTGAAAGACAACTACAATCACTTGAAATAAGAACATGCAATGGTCTAGACAGCAAGAACTAAAACAAATTTAGTAAAATCTATAAATCTTGCCTGATGATGCAAGGAACAACAATGATAGTGAAATCTGTTGAAGAGAATCACCCAAAAATGAAAGAAAAGAATAATCAACAATGAACAACTATGATATAATTAGGTAGAAGTAGCATACACAAAGAGTAGCAAAGATTATATTTAACCTGAAGAGGAAGATCCAATAATCCAGGAGGAAGAATGTTGATGATAATGAACCTTAAAAGCACACAGGGGTAAGAAATGTCAAAACCAATACACATCCAAAAAGCAAACGAGGCCAATGGAACATGTGGAAAGCAAGAGAAGAACACTATTCATTTTCAATGAAAAATAATTATAGGTTAATACTTGAACAAGACATAAATTTGGTGTCTTAAATTCCTAAAAGAAACCTTATTGCTTGATTTCAATAGTTTAATTTAATTTGATTTTAAATTATCACCCGACCATCTTATATTTATGAATAAAAAATTCATTGAGGAATCATATTGATGAATTATCCTTGGATATCCTTTCTCATACAAGGTTGGAAACTTTCATGTTAAAACCTTCACATGTGCCAATATAAACAATGGTCAAATTCCTCAAAGTTTAAACCTTTCAAATGTAGCTAGAAGCTCATCACAGTAAAACTTATATATTAAATTGTATTAAACATTTTTAATACCTTAGTTAACTAGCTATTAACTAGTTAAATTGTTTAATGTTTCAGTTTTACGTACATATGTATTAAGCGATTTTAATACCTTAGTTAACTAGTTTCTGTAGCAACTTGATGTTGGTGTAAGAAAAAGACTAGTAATAACTATACAACGCATGCACTAGTAGCAGTCACAGCTACTACTAACTAAGTAGAGGTGACCATGAGTAGTTGCAACAAGTGCCCATCGGTGGAAAAATAGCATAGTGGTAATAACAAGCAGTCGCAAGTGCTTAGAAGAAAGTGAATTGTTAAAGTCATCAATGGGAACCATAATATCTATAACAACATTGATGACATCATAAGTAATAACCCTTATCTAGTTAATAGTAATTCGCAGCCAACCTACCCTAACAGTAGTAATTGATTAGTGGTAAACAAGCCAAAACAATAATGGTAACCAAGTCAACCTTCAAAAATTCAAAGGTGGCAAGTGAAAGTATGTCATCAAACATCACGTTGTGCTCATATCTTATCGACCATGCCATGTTACATCACGTTGTATGTTGTATTTGTTTATTAGCATATTTCTCATTATACGTTAACCTATATGTTTATAAAGAAAAGAAATGAATTGGAATGTACAAGTGTTTATTACATGGTTGTACAACTCTAACATCCATCCTATCCATGCCTCTTTAAAATGGATGTGTTTTGTTTTTTTGTGTCTTATGCGTTTAAAGAGAGAAAAGGTTTGAGAGGGAGGCTAAGGCGGAGGCCGGTAGGCTGTTGGTTTGTGGTCGTTGTCACCGATTGTCTTCTTCATCTTGATTTTATGCCTGAACCGTGGTGATCAACGTCTTCTGTTATGCTATTTCTACATCAGTTGTTTGTTGGTTGCATGTGGGAAACCCTAGAGGCGATGACAGTCAACAAGGATGACAACTTTTTGTGGGTCTGTTGTTGTCCTCAAGTGAACTCAATTTCTACGTGGGTTCTTTGTTGTTTTTCGAGATTTGCTCGATGAAGATGCATGTTGGCACATCTGAGAGCTAATGAGTACAAACCTTGGGTTTTTTTCCAAGTCTACTAGTTTAGGTTTATCATGGATTTTGTTGTTTGGTTTGTGTTTTTTCCTCTGTGATAGTGAGGTTTGCCTCAACTAAGAGTTCATTACGTCTACATTCTAAATTTGTCTACATGCTTTTGTTAGTTTTATGCTTGATCCATGCGGTAAACTATGGATGGTTGATAAGTAGCAATGTTTTCAGAACCGGATCGGATGTCGAACTGAACGCCTTACTGGTTTGGTGGTCGGACCGGTTGGACCGGATTTAACTATATTTTAATTATATTTATATACTTAATTAAATATAAGTAATTTATATATGATTTATATATATATATATTATAGTTATATATAAAACTTAACTATATTTGTATATCCGAAGTATTAATTTATGGTTTAACATCCCGTTTTTACCCATTAAAATTAAATAAAAAAAAGAAAAACCGATCCGGTTTCCCGGTCCGACCAACGGTTCGGGAATAACCGACCGGTTTGACCACTTCAAAACGAATCACACCAGATCGGACCGGACCAGCCCCCGATTTGTGGTCGAACCGGTCGGACCGGCCGGTCTGATCCGGTCTCAACAACATTGATAAGTAGTATGCCAATAGATGATGATGCTAAACAAACAAAAACATTAGTTGTTCAAGCATGGCAATCCACTTGATATCAGTCGTAGTATGATTGCACTTTTAAACCTCCAAAAAGCTTTACTAAATGTTGCTTCTGGTCGGTAAAGAGGTATTTAGTTACAAATTGGGCATTACTTTCCATTTTCTAATATGTTCATTAATTTTGGTTGTTTTTTAGTTTTTACAAGAACCCCACAATTAGTGCCCTGGCTTGGCGGGCATTTCATTGTGCAGTTGCAACCGAACATTAGTTCTGAGTTACGCCTTGATAATTATGTTGCCTTCTGCGTTAGACAGTTTGTTGGTGATGTGATTTTGTTCGGTGTAACAGTTAAGTTGTGGTTGTGATAATGGGTGGTCTAAGCCTCGTTTCGCCCCTCTTTAAGACATGTAACATGCGTACGGGTACAAAACCTAGTTGTAGTTATATAGTTTACGTGTTAATTATATGGATTATTAAACATAGAATTGATAACTTTAGAACATGTGGTCATGCATATTTTCTAACGATCAATAGTGAGCTAATATTAAATAACTGACATTGGTCATACATATTATCTAATCATTTTTAGCCGACTAATATTTAATGGGTGTTTGGAATTGCTTATTGAAAACTCCTTTTAACTTCTGAAAAGAAGATAAGTGAAAAGAGGTGTAAATGTGTTTGGATAGAGATGAAGATGTGAGAAGGAGAATGAGTTTTTGAGAAGTTAAAAATTCTAACTTCTCAAAACTCTTTTTGAGAAGTCAAAAGGAGGTGTTAATAAGCAATCCTAAACATGACCTTAATAATTAATAACTTTGTAAGGTAGCATTGGTTTCAAAAAATCATTAATTTCACACACATTACATTTAAAACATAATAGAGCAAACAATGTTATAATTGCCTTGATTGCATAATTGCATACCGCTTAACTCATTTAAAATATAAGCTCACTCCTTTCTTCATTACTCTATATACAGGTGAGCTAATTGAGTTATATGTTCATGTGTTAAGGTTTCATCCCAACTTGCTTTTTCTTTATCTACTTACTCACCTTTAGATATCTTCGTAATATTCATGGGCCTTATTACTAGAAATAAATGTATACAATTTCATGATTGTTAAACATGATTTATATACGCCACAAAGTTAACCCTTTGAATTAAATTTAAAGATGTATACTGCAAGACCGGTGAATGGGGTCAATGCAACAGTTTTACAATGTTTAGAGAGATTTAGAACACTTAACAGATCAAAAAGAAAACCGGCTTAAAGTGAAACAAATAACACAAGGAAAAAACAAAACAAGAACACAATAAGATGTTTTCAAGAATATTGTATATTGCTCTCAAGTTTATTTTAGAAAGTGTTACAAAGCTTGGTTCTAATGACAATTACTTGAGATACTTTATATTACATCCTACAGTCGGTCATACTTTGAATGTCATCTGGAAACACTAATCTAGACAACAAGATCTATGTAAAGTCAAAAGACAGATTTGTCTTTTGACTAGTGACTATAACATGTTATAGCTCATATCCTTATCTAATACAAAAGGATAGAAGTACAAAATAATAAACTTACAGACTCTAAAACCTTAATCTAAGTTGACAAAAGTATGAACTTTTCACCAACTCGTATAAGTTGGTGAGTCTTTAGATGACAACATAAAATGGTTAGCTTTTATCAAAAGTGAGTTAGAGATGACAACAAAAAATGGTTTAGCTTTTGACTAGTGACTATAACATGTCATAGATCATATCTTTATCTAATACAAAAAGATAAAAGTACAAAATAATAAAGTTACAGACTCTAAAACCTTAATCTAAGTTGACAAAAGTATGAACTTTTCACCAACTCGTATAAGTTGGTGAGTCTTGAGAGATGATAGTAGAAAATGGTTTAGCTTTTATCAAAAGTGAGTTAGAGAAAATATGTCTTCTCTATCTTCTAAAGAAATCAGTCTCTTGGTTTGGAAGACTTCATCTTTGGTTTTGAAAGATTTGGTCCTTTGGCTTCGGAAGATATGATACTTAGTAAAATTCCTTAAGTTATATCAAATCTTCCGAATTAACTTTTCTTGCACGTCATATGTGTATGCCAAGAGATCTTTGGTTGCATCAACATCCGATCATAATCCTTACACACCTCTTATAAACCATATTTTTGCCACTATTTCAGCCATATCCACAACAAAAGATA
>BJCM01072695.1:0-14228 GCA_018326385.1 Flaveria bidentis | reverse complement strand
CTTAGTTAAACACATTCTTGAACCTTTAATGATTCAGAACATGTCTAACAACTGTAAGCCTATATAACATGTTCATATATGCGTGTACCAATACATAATATCAATATATATAACATTAAACAATCAACAAACATTCACAGAAGAGTTTTTCATTTCATAGATTTAACATTACATATGTGTTACAAGATGAAAGTCTATTACATTTAAGATCACTAGACTAGAACTAGGGACATGTGTACCAACAATGGTTCAATCGTGCGACTGAACGAATGCGGATGGCTCAGTCGGCCGAATGAACAAGTGCGGTTGACCAATGCGAATAGACTGCTTAGTCGTACGAATGGAGGTACGAATGAGTCCAATCGTGCATATGATAGATGCGTATGTATTCAGTTGTGCGATTTAGTCAATCGTGTGACTGAAGCTGCTGGATTTCGAAAATTCGTAGGTTTAAGGTGTTTTGGACCCAAAAACACGAATTTTCACTAACCCTAATTGTCGTATGCCGGAAAAAGTTAAACTTTATGAATAGGAGACGTCTAAGACACCGTTTGACACAAAAAGATTGCGTTTTTAGTGAAAAAACACATTTTTTGTATCAAAAACGATTGAATCACACGTAAATCAAGAGCCAAAGCTCTGATACCAATTGTTAAGATCGTGTATTGAACAAAATACTAACTGATAAACGTGTATACCAAATCAAATAGTGCGGAATCCTATTGATTGGCGATCCAATCAGTGAGAATGCACGTAGAAACAATTGTAGATTGAATCTAAACGTTAAGAACGATTTGGAATTGATCTAGTGCGATCTATGAACTTGGAACAGGTTCTTAGAGGTCTCTGGACAGCTAGAGGATGATGCTGACTGTCCCACTCGATTACACCCCCTTACTTTTTGAGGATGTTTCATGGGAGCTAAGTACTCTGGGGACATCAACGCAGGGCAGCAAAGCTAAATTAACTAACAAACTTACAAAAGTGAACGAAGATTAATCCTATTACAATCAAACATAACCAAAATCTAATCTATGGTGAGTCCAACCTATACTTGATCTTCAGTTTTTTTTTAAAAAAAAGTTTGAATATTTCGCTTAAATACAAGGTAGAAACTTTGATTTTGATTTTGGTTTTTTTCATTTTTCTTATGTTTATTATCCAATAAAACACATTATAAATATAAAAATAATTATGCTTTAGTTAAAGATTTTGAATTTTTATAAACGACTTTCCAAAATCATTTGTTTTTCAAACTTTCTATTACATAATTCGTCCGTTTTATAATCTACCGTTTTATTAAACAATACAAGTTAGAAATATTCTTTTTGTGATTTTGTTTTTAATATTATTATTTTATGATTATTATTTAATAAAATGTATTACAATTATAAAAATAAATATGTCTTATTTAAAGATTTTATTTTTATAAAAGTGTTTTTCAAACTCATTTGTTTTTCAACTTTTTTCATATTGATTATCTTTTTTAAATATTTCATTCTATTATACATTACAAGATAGAAATTCTAACTTGATAAAATATTTAAGAATTTAAACAACTTAGAAATATAGTCATTACAAAATAACCATTAGAAAATTGTCGTTTCAAATATATATTATATTGTATTACTTACATATAGTCATTAGCAAAAAAAATATTCAAAAAATAAATGATTTTAGAAATACGTGCTAATTAAAAAACAAACAATTTTAAGCAAATGAATGATTTAAAAAAGAACAATTTAAAAGATACGTTGATAAAAAACATTACCTTTGAGAAAAGAAGTTAAGAAATGAACGGTTCTAAAGAACAATGAAGTTAAGAACATTTGTATAATTCAATGAAATGTTTTAAAAGTATCAAAGTTCTTAAAAAATATGATAACTTGTATTGTATAATTTAATGAAAGATTTCTAGTGAATGATTTTGAAAAATAAGTTTATAAAAAGCGATAGAAAACCAAAATAATAATAACTTTCTAAGTTGTATTGTATAATGAAACAAAATACATTAAAATGGTTGAAAGATTTAAATTTTCTTTTTTGAAAAACTAATGATTCCGAAGAATACGCATATGAAAAAAAGATTTAAAAAGTCGTATCTTTTTATATAAAACACATTTTTAATTGTATATGTTTTAAATATATAATTAAAAACTTACTTAACTTGGAGTTGGTTTTTATTAATTTAAATAATTACATAAATAACCCTTCAATGTTAAAAAAACCTTTTTAACTTTTAAAACAGTTTTTGGAGTAAGAAATACCAAAATACCTTTCATTTAACTGACAAAACTAACAGAGCTAATAGTTAGGGGTCAAAACTATTATAATATGTCAAAAGTTTTTTTTTTGAGCTAACAGGGTTAAAGGACCCTAACCTCAAGGGTCAAAATAGTAATTTACTCTATTTTTATTTTAGATTAAATTATGTATAATTTTTGTTTCAACCTAGAATAACATCTCGTTATCACATAATAAGGTTCATAAAACCCATAAGGCTGGACGTTTGTGGTGCTTAAAAAACGTCAAACACAATGAGCTGGCATCAAACTAGGCGTTAAAACCATTACAAGAAAGTGAAAGGAGACGCCAAACATATACCACGCCAAGCAACATACATCAAAATCAAAGTGGAAATTGGGTAAAAGAATGATTGAATAAGTGGCGTGTAATCAAAAATGTATATGATTAATAATCTCACGGTTGCAATCTCATCGGAACAAACTTTGTTGGTGCCGAAGAAGAAGGATGACAAGGAGAAGAACCTGAGACGTCACGTCTGCTGTCATCGCTGGAACAGAGCAGCAACGGCTACAATCACCGCCACAAACCCCGTCGTGGCTGTTGTCATCACCGAAACAGACTCACCGCAGCTACCGTCATCGCCAAACAAACCCCGTTGTGGTTGCCGTCATTTCCGGTGCAAGCATCATCACTGGATATGAATCCTCCTAACACACCGAAGATAGAATATCCGACAGCTCTATATACCATTGATGAAGTGTTGAATGTGTTGTGAAGCTTTCTTTCTTTTTAGATATCAAGGAATTTCTAGAACTAAAGAACATAAGAAATAGAGGCGTGATGAAAGTGGCTAGGGGTGGTTAGATTAGAATAATAATTATTTTCTTGTGTTTTTTAATAATAAAATAATAAATAAAAAAAATAATTGTAAAATTAGTTAAACCATAACGCTTGATATCTCATAGAATGATTAGGGATAAAGGATCAAACTATTATTAAGTTTTCGATTTTTTACATCTCTCCCTCCTATTCACTCTTACCCATTACAATATCAAATATACCTTTCATGACTCATCCGTCCAATCTTGGCTACACAACTAGTACCATAGCATCTAGCGATATCCTAATTGATGTTTGTTCAAAGCCTATATCGGTTATGGCTTTTTTTGACAATGATTCTTTGGATTCTATTTCAAACCCTACGTTTCTTTCGGGGATTGTTTGATAACTTTTGAATGATTAAGTGTTGAACCAATAAAATGTCTGAACAATTAAGTGTTGAACCATTAAGAGGTTTGAACCATTAAGAGCTAGTATATCGTTTAACTATTTTAATGCAAATGTCTGTCCAATTTAGATAAGATGTCTTAACCATTCAGCATTAGTATAATGCTTAACCATTCAACATTAGTATAATGTTTAACCATTTAAAGGCAAATGTCTGAACCATTCAGACATTTGCTTGCGAAACAAACAGTTTAAACCTTTAAGTGTTGAACCATTCATACATCTGAAGCATTAAAAAGCTAATTAAGAGGCTGCCAAATAACCCATATTTAGTTATTGGCATGTGAAATTTTTTGAATCGGCAAAATTAGCATTCCTTTATGTCAGGTTTTTCCTAAAATATGTTATATGGCATACGTTCTTTTAGGTTCCAAATCTACTGATGAAGTATTTGTTTATCGGATGTGATATTTGCTTGAAATTAACCACTATGACCTTTTAGAATTGTTTTGAAAACCGGATCGGATCGGCCGGTCTAACTGGTGGGACCGGGAACCGGACTCCAATCCGGTCCGGTCCAGTGCTTAATACCGTTTTGACATTGAATTGGCGGTCGAACCGGGAATCGGGGGTTGGACCGGTTGAATCGGATTTTATAAATATATTTTTTAAATTTTAGTATTTTTCACATATATATTGAGAATGGCTATGTAGTTGTTTTTATTCAAAATTTTAGCCCCTAGCTTTTACATATTTACTGATTTATGTAAGTTTGATTAATAACCAAACCCAGTTTTTTTTTTCCTTTCAACAGAATAATTTGCAAACTAACGGCCCAAGACATATTCATAAAAGCCCATTAACTTGTACAAAAGATGGGCTTCCTTCCTCTTTTCTGACCCAAATCACTACCTTTTATTGAAGCAATTCTATTTCTAGGGTTTCTCATACTGTTAACACAACGAACGGCTCCCTCCATCTCCTCTGATCTCAAACCAGCAACCATGGTCAATTTCTTCTTCATCTTCAATCATCATCATTATCATCATGTGAATTCAATATGTATTATGTTTTACATACGATTTTGTTGCTATCTTTCAGATCATCCCTGAGAAGAACCGTAAGGCCATTTCAAAATACCTCTTTCAAGGTCTGCATCCTTTTCTGTTTCTACATACATGTGATTTATGATGCTTGATTGATTGATTGATTGTTTGTTGGTTGGTTGATTTGTGGTTGTTTGTGCAGAGGGAGTTTGTTTTGCCAAAAAGGATTACAATTTGGCGAAGCATCCGGAAATCGATGTTCCGAACCTGCAGGTGATTAAGCTGATGCAGAGCTTCAAATCAAAGGAGTATGTGAAGGAGACATTCGCTTGGATGCATTATTACTGGTATCTCACCAACGATGGGATCGAGTTTTTGAGGACTTATTTGAATCTTCCTTCGGATATCGTTCCTGCAACTCTTAAGAAGTCTGCTAAGCCCCTTGGACGTCCTATGGGCGGACCGCCCGGTGATCGCCCTCGGTAATGATCAAAATGTGTTGATATCCCTGTTTGTTGTTTCAGGTTTTGTGGTTTAATTGGTTTATTGAATGCTAAAATGTGCTGATATTACTATGGTGTTTAAGGTTTTGTGGTTTAATTGGTGTGTTTGTTTGTGTGTTTAGTGGACCCCCGAGGTTCGAAGGGGATAGGCCTCGGTTTGGTGACAGGGATGGATATCGTGGTGGACCGAGAGGGCCTCCTGGTGAATTTGGTGGTGAAAAGGGTGGAGCTCCAGCTGATTACCAACCTGCTTTTAACAGGGTAACATGTTTTTCTATGACTATGATTGGATTGATCATTGATATTGTTGTTGGTTGAGGTTTTGCTGCATTTTCTGTAGTGCTGTCTCGTAAATTAGGAGTCTTTAAACTGTCTTGAAGCCAATGTGTGAAGATATTGATGATGTTTTTGTAGGTTGAATGTTTAATTAGATTTGGTTTTTGTGCTATTGAAATTTATCTCTCTGATCGTTTTAGTACTTGATGTAGCCAACTAGCCAAGTTTTCTATTTTCTCATCTGGGAATGCTGGTTGAGTCAGTTTCTTGTTGTATTAAGATACTTGGTGAATCTTTTTTGATATAATGGACTGTTTGTGTTTTAGATTGTTGGAGATCATAATATTTGATCAAACATGATTTATCTACCTTATATATGGTTTGATCATTTTGAGACAGATTTTTTTATCCAAAATAGTTTTGTATGGCTGAAATTTGCACTTGCTCACATAACTGTTAAGTATGTTTTTGTTTCTTTCTATATATTGTTACCTCCTAAATCAGCCTTGATTTGGAACACAAGATTTTTGCACTGTCGTACGTATTATATGCCTGGTCTTTGATAATACGCATTTTTTTCTTATCGAAGACTAATGTGTCTTATTTGTACATGCATACTAATGCTGAAAGATGCTGGTTTAAGTCAAAGTTTTACTGATTGTGTTGGTTTTATCATTTCACTAGTCATCGGTGGTGTGGTTGAAACAATTTTAGCCAAACGGTTCATAGTTACTGTTAATATGATGGTATCTAATAAGTTGTGTGGTTGAAATTTGCAGGGTCCTGGTGCAAGACCTAGTTTCGGCCGTGGAGGAGGTGGTTATGGAGGTGCTGCACCACCAAGCTCAAGCTTTTCGTAAGCAGTTTAATTTGTGGCAGATTCTAGTTTAATTTTGAAGTTTATTTCACTTTGATGATTGTTGTGTTTCATTTCAAATATTATAGCACTTGAGTTTATATGATTTTGTCAATCAATGGATTCCGATGATTGATTAAAAACTAGAAGCAACGACAAATTTTCTTGTCACTGTGAATGATCCACACATTGCTTATTGTCATTTTTCTGTTTGGTGATATGATCTTTTTAGCAACAAAGTTTCTAATCATGCTCACAATGTCGCTTGCTTTTAGCGGCTCTCATGAGTTTCTTGTGCTAATTGTTTTGAAGTTGTTTTACAAGATCCACATTATTGTGAAATTGATAACAATCACATAAAAAAATGCATCTATTACGAGATACAATTTTTTTTGATACGCATCGAGGATGTGTGGATGGTTGAAACTACTACCCCAAATAGTCAATTCTTAAATCTCACCGGCAAGAAAAAAGTTTAAATACAAATTCTTTTAAAACTAAAAACTGTAAGAATGATTAGGATGTTGACCTATGTTTTTTTGATCAAAATTATGTTTGGGGCAAAATTATTAATATTCACTGTTCTCAAGTTTTATTTTTTTAAGCAATTATAATTTTTACATATAATATTATTTTTTTTAAAATTACAACACAAAAACAAATACTTTTTAATTTTTAAAACGGGTATAGTATTGATATAAAAAATAAAGTTTTTTTTACTCATTGTGTATTTTCATTAGATTATTGTGTAACCTTTGAATTGATAAAAATTACAAAATTATATGATTATAAATACCCAATGAACTTGAAACTTAAAAGTTTAGATTGTGTTATTCGAAAATCATTGTTTTAAAAAACATAATACATAACACAATGACAAACATTAGACAATATTTAACACAATGTTCATCACTAGACTTGATAATTAGTTAGATGTAATGAATTGCTTAACGAGGATTACATGATGATATAATTATGATTACATAATTAACTAAAAACATAATTTTTTTACATTTTTATTATTATGTTATTTGAAAATCATCATTTTAGAAAACAAAATGTATAACACAATAGTTAACATTAGACACAACGGGTAACACAATAACAATACTAGACTCAATAATTAGCAATAGAGATAATAAGCTAATTGATGAGAATTACACTATTATCTCATCAGGATTACATAATAAAGTGGAAAAATGTAAAAAATTACATTTTCAGCATAATTAATTTTGAAATCATCATTTTAAAAAACACAATGATTAATATTAGACATAATGTGTAACATAATGACTAACAGTATACTCAATGATTAACAATAGACATAATAAACTGCTTAATAATGAGTACACCATTACCTCATCAGTATCATATAATGAACTGAAAACGTAAAATAAATACATTTTTAGCATTTTTTTTGAAAATGATCATTTATAAAAAAAACATAATGCATAAAAAATGATCAATATTAACCACAATGATTTTATTAATATTACATAATGACGTGACACTACACAATGAGCTGAGAAATATTACACAATGAACCGAGAAATATTACACAATGCCCTGAAATTTCGTGAATTTTTTTTATTTTTATGCATGAATATTAAAAGCGTTTTAAAAAATAAAAAAACATTTATTTTATGGTATAATTTTTTTAAAAATATAATATTGTACGTAAAATTTATTAGCGTATAAAAAAAAGAAACTTGAAAATGTGATTAAGACTAAATTACGCTTGACCTACCATTTAAAGTTTTAAGTATTTACCATTATAATATCGGATTTTCTTAACCCTTGAATCTAAAATCTAATTGATAATAATGATTCTCTCATCTTTTTTAGTTTTCATCCCTTTTTGCAATAACCCCACCTATACAAGTTTTGTTTAAGTAAAATTAATTGGTTAAAATTTATTGTGTTTGAAGCACCAAATGTATACTATTTAATTATTTTAAACACGATGGGCCTGTTTTTAGTAACAAATGTTCTACCATTTTATTATTCACTAACCATTATATACCTCTAGGCTTCATCTATATTTTCAACAACGCTTCTAGTATTAAAAGAGCAGATGGCTACTAATGCTACAATAGACTATCTACTGTTAATCTTGATAGCACCTCGTCTACCAAAAGACTCTTAAAAACAATTGAAGATTCACCTTGTATCATGTTTTTGGTAAGAAAATTCAGTTAAGTTCTAAGTTTCAAGTTTAAAAAAATTGAACGTTATCTGTTAATGGTAGCAATGATGGTCGCATGTGTTCAATAGTTCGATACTCAAGTTGTATGTATGTAAATTGCATGCATTTGTTGGATGATTCTTGGTGCTAGAAGTGACGGTAACAACTTTAAAGTGTGTTGGATGCCAAACAGGTTAAGCGTATGGATATGGCCCCGCCCATGCTTGGTCATGAGTCTCTCAGATATAGAAAATAGACCAAACAAGAGTCTTCCATGTGGACAAAACCTATTCTCTTTGAGCTAAATAGTTTTGATCAAGGAGCAATTGTTTGTAGAGGAGGAAACAATTGTGTTTTGCACCGGAACTTATTCATCCAAACCACAAACAATTTGGAAACTGGTTTAGGGCTAGTAGGGTTGAAACCGATTTGTAAAATCATATGTTGAAACTAGTTAATACCAAACCTATTATTTTACCTTTAAAAATAGTTCCTATATTGACTAGGTTTGACGAGTTCAAACTGGTTTCAACCTAACCCGTTCTAGGCCCAAAATTAACTTGTGTACCCAAATTGTTTTGGCCCACTAGAATTTACGGATAAATGGATTTTGTGCCTTCATTTTTCTTCTTAGACTTCCCAACAACCATATTTACATATTTTAGATTGGTAGCTTAACACATTTCCCTTGTACGGTTACATGTCATTTAGTTGATTCATGGATTTGTAATTCAGGAGCTATAACTCATGTTGGTGTTGTTAGGAAAGATTCCTAACCGTCATGCAATTTAACTTTTCAATTGTTAGTGAAACAAATTAAAAATGTATGAAAAAACTAAAGATATTTGTTATCTATATGAACAACTGCTAATCAATACAACTAATTTTTGGTAATTACTGATAGAGCTAACACATTTGTGGTTTGCTCATTAGTGGTTGTCTTAAAGTTTCAGTTCTTCTTCCCAATAGTTCTTCATATCAGCACTTGTTCTTATCAAAGTGTTCTTAATCAACACTTGTGATCATTAGTACTTGATCATGATCTATAGTTCTTGTGCTTAGTTTTCTTACAACTATCACTATTTTAAATTAGTTCTTTTATCTCCGTTAATCAACACTTGTGATCATTCAGTACTGATCATGTTTTTACTAACTATACTGTCTTGAACATATGAGTTAATTGTATCATCAAATCTTATATATCCAACAAACTTCCCCTAATTAATGATCTTAAATCCCACTTATTAGAGCTTGTATCTAGCTTTGATTTTGTTATTCCCTTTCCAACCCACTCCCCTTAAACTAAATGATAGGCAATTATGTGAATGTCCTTTCTTTAACTTCCTTAGATTTTGTCATTCCTTTCGCAATCTCTTTTCACTAACTATTATGTTAAGAGAGTTTACACTAAATAACCCAGCATCAAACAACTCATCTCTTTATCTCCTTTAATCTTATACATTTTCTTTGGACTTATTAGCTTCTATCTGCTTATCAACGGATGCAATCTATTGCTAGACGTATTTCTTCTTCTAGATGAGTCTGTGTATCTGAAGTACACATACTCTTGACAAATTGGTTGTTATTCGGAAGCTTCATATTCTTGGTAGCTTTTGAGTGGAAGCTACTAATTAGCAGACTCATCTTCAACAAACTTCAGTAATCATCAACATACTTCAATCTTTATTATTTGTTTTAAGTAGGTTTATCCTTTAATATCTTAACAAATTGGTAGTAATAATAATAATAACAACCACCATGATTTTAAATGGCCATAACTTTTTATATGTTAATATCTGTAAAAGAAACAACACCATAAAAACAAGAATTTTATTATTTCTAAATTGAGTATTATATTGATAAAGTTTATTTTTTTTAATTTTAAAACACAAACATATAGTCAAAACTTTTTCATTTGTTAATATTTACTGAATCTTATTTCACCAAACTAACCCCACTTTTGCCACAAAATTATAATGTATACACTATTCTTTTTCCACTAAGCCATGAAGGTAAAACATTGGTTTTCTGTTTTTACTAACTCAGGATCGAAACCTAGAAAACACCCATTACTAACGTGATTTTTTGTTGCCTTTTGTGTATTTTTATATTATTTTTCGTACACTTAGGTACAACTTATATATTAATTTTCAATAAATGTATTTACTCGAGATCGCCACCCGGGTTTGAGTCTAGGAGATGACATTTTGTTTCATATTTGGCTATTTTGGGGTTTTTAAACAAGTTTAGCTTCTTATATTTCATTTTAAATCCTAATTGAGCAAAAATCTGCCGTAATGCCCGGAGATTATAAATTTGTTATTTTAAAAAATAGACCACAATAACAAGCATTTATTCTCTTTAAATCGAGTATGATATTGTTAAAAAAAATTCAAGTAAATTACTATTTTCGTCCCAGAGGACTTACGAAAATTACGATTTTAGTCCAATAATTTATTTATTACATTAACGGTCCAATAATTTCAAATATTGTTTTAATTTCACTAAAGTCACTTACATCGTTAAAAGATTTCCATTAAGTTAGTGTAAATTTACAATATTACTCTTATGATTAAATATAAAATAATAAAAAAATTTATCAAATAGTCATCGTCATCATCATCATCATCATCTTGCCATCTTCATCATCTAACATCTAAACCATATCCCATCCACAACAACCACTATTATCATTCTTAACAAGTCCACCACCATCCACCATCATTATCATTCCAATAAGACCACCACCATCATGGCTCAAGACCTCCTTCACCCCCAACCCATCTCTCTCTCTCTCTCTCTCTCTCTCTCTCTCTTTCTCTCTCTCTCTCTCTCTCTCTCTCTCTCTTTCTCTATTTCTCTCTTTTTTTTCTCTCTATCATCTAAATCAAAAACCACTGGCCCCCACCTCCACCCCTAGGCCACCTGTTACCACTATTGCCACCTCCACCTCCATTCCATTCCGACTGCCACCTCATGCCGCCACTCCGACCTCCACCCCCTCTTTCTTTCTTTATTTCTTTCTTTCTCTCTATCTTTTCACCCATGACTCCCCACAAACCTAATCTTTCGGCACAACCACCGCCCCTCTATGGCTACCACCACCACCACCACCACCACCATCGTATCATTGTGAACCAAAAGCATCATCACTTACTACCAGCAGATCTATAAGTTGAAATCAAAGACAGATAGGGCAAAACCACCATTGCTCACCACCACCACAATCACCTACCACCTCTTACAACATGTAGATCTTTATAGATCTATTGAAATAAAAGAGAGAAAAGGGAGATGAAGATGAACTGTAATGAGATAGATGTGGATAATGATACTTTATTAAACATACTCATCACTCAAATCTCTATTGTTTTAGGCTAGATTCTTGCTGGTGTTGGAAGAATGATGAAAATGGTGATGGAAGCATGATGGTAGTGGTGGGTGGCTGTGAGGGATGGTGGTGGCGGTAATGAGGGATGGTAGTTGTAGTGGTGATGGAGGAATACCAACAAATAGAGAGACAGGTTAGGGTTGAATGATAATGATAAATGATGATAATGGTAGACGATGATGAGGATTCTATTTTTTATTGTTATTTACTAAGGGTAATATAGTCAATTCACATTAACTTAACAGAATTACACTAACTGAGTTGATGGTGTGGACTGAAATTGAAATAAACACTAAAACTATAGGACTGTAAGTGTAACTATTAGACTGAAAACATAATTTTCGTCAAACCCTATGAGACTAAAATAGTAATTTACTCTTTTTTTATTTGAAAAAAAAATTACACGTGTGCCTTGTCGCATCACTTGTAAGGGTGTGCAGAAAAAAAAATCTGAAAACCGATCCACATTCATAACAAAAAAACAAACTGAACCGAGCTATGAATTTGGTTCCTAACTGAAACCGAATTGTGAACTCGGTTTTCGGTTTGGTTTTCAGTTATATATAATTTTTGAATTTGATTTGTTCGGTCTATTCGATTAACGGTATTTACAAAATTCAATATGTTATAATTTACTATATATTTTAAATTGTATGTTTAGCCTAACTATGAAAGTTTAAGTTTTCTAAAGTGGTTTACTTTTAGCCCACGAACAAAAACTTTATATGTTATCTTGTTCCTAAACATCAAAACTCGATCTCAAATCTTAACTCTCAAAGAGTTAAAGTCGACTAGTTATATTTTTAAAACACAAAATTTTTAATATTTTAAGAGTTTAATTATTTGATATGTACCTGTAAGAAAAGAAATATATATGAAGGGTGATTCTAAAAAAATATCTAAATTCAGTAACATTTGGAATGAAAAACAAAGGATAAAGCCGGTTTTTTTCAGTTGAATTTGTTTTTTCTGTTTCTAACCAAAGCCAATCTAATTGAATTCGGTTGGAAACGGTTGAATTCGGTTCGGTTAGCCATATTCCGAATTCAGTTAAATTTGGTTTTCGGTTATATATCTTTTATATTTATAAACTATTTTTTGAACAAAGCAAACTGTTTTAAAAGAAGTGTTTTTTAATCATTTCTATATTATGACTTTGAAATTTAATTATTTTGTTTCATAAGAATTTTATTTTTTAAAAGCCACAGGTTTTAAAATATATTGTGTTTCTTAAAAGTTTGATATTTTTTTGAAAAAAAATCATATTTTACAAACAAATTATTTCTTTACAAATTACATTTTTAGAAAGATTTTTTTTAATTTAGTAAAATTTATTTTTAATATTAAAAGAATTAAATAATATCATTTGTAAATAATGTGATATTTATTAGCAGAGATAAATAAAAAAATAAAATTTAGAATATTTAAAATTATGACAAGTGTTATACAAAAATATTGTTTTATTAGTATAGATAGATTAATTCATATTTTGTAATTCTCAGTTACAAAATTAATTAATTAACTTTATGATTCATTATTACAAACATTTATCGGTACTAATATCCCAAATAAATTAGATAATTATTTCATAAATAATCGTCTTGTCACACCATCAACTCGTGTAAGATCTCTTTAACTATATAAAGAATTTTTGAAATCTTGTCGTCTATGATGTAATGCTTTTGAATACATATCTCGATGGTAGTGTTGTCAAGTGTCGCTACTCGAGAATATAAACCCAACAACAACATTAGGAAATGTTTACTAGAAAACGGTCTCTTTTCAATGAGGGTGGTTGGAGAAAGTCATCGGCTACACCATAAGTCACATTTTATTACACGAAAGAAAGCGATAACTCAGATTTAAATAATATGATAAATTTTGACACTTAACCAAACCAAAAGAACCAAACCAAAAGAATTATGTAAATTAAATTGTCATTCTGAAGAATTCATGTTTCCATCTTAACTGGTGCTTCATCTAAATTAATATATAAAACTCAATTTCCATTAAAATTTTCCATGTAATTACGTGGGTTTGTCAATATTGATTCAGAAACTTAATTATAGATTGATTTGAACTTACAATAATTACAACATCTCTAATAGGTTCCTTTAAAAACACCACAACATTCGTTTTTTAGACCAATAATCATTGCGGGGTTTGTTTTTTAAAGGTAGAAGTTTATGTAGATGAACACCAAAAAAACATCTTATATTTTCAGAGGTAAGTAAGAATTGAGTTTTAATATTTAAAAACAAAAGAAAAATAATATATTTATATTAATAAACTATTTAGTTTTCAATATTAATTTAAGTGTTTGGCGTTTCAGGTCAACCTCATGCGTCTGAACAGTGCCCAAGTACATGAACAGTTTCCAAGTGCCTGAACAGTGCTCAAGTGCTTGAACAATACGGCGAAATAATCTCATGCACTTGAACAATGTTCATGTGCCTGAACAGTAAATTTAATTTTGTAATTTTTTATAATAAATTAT
>BJCM01072694.1:0-15593 GCA_018326385.1 Flaveria bidentis | reverse complement strand
GAAAACCCATTTCCTTGTGTTGTGTTCTTTTGGTTCTGTCTCATTAATTACTTGTGTTCTTAGTATCATCTTGTGTGGTTAATCCAGTTTACTGTTTGATTAAGTTTGAGTCACTCTCCTCATTGTGTTGTTGTGTTGTAATTTGCAAGCCTTCAACGGTCCTGCAAAAAGTGACACAAAAACGTGTCATCAATCATCATGTTAATTAAATAAAAAGAAATTAATGTACGTGTATTAACAAATGAATTTCTCACCAAGTGATTCACGAATGATCCGTCGATTATTTGATTTGTTTAGAGGCCAAATACACACATTTATGACAAATATGAGAGAGTTCATCTCTCTTTGCTAAGGATTACTTTGTCATGTCATATAATAATTTTTTTAACGAAATACATGTACTTTTTATCCTATAACTATTTTACTACTAAAATTATTAGTTATTACACATGCACTTTATAAAATTTAAACTTAAATTTATTAATTAAAAAATATACCATTTAACTATGAGGTTGTCCTAGTCATATATACAGGCTGACTTGTTAAGGAGTGTTTTAAAGAGGTGTTAGTTGAATTGTTTTTATTTATCAAATAGTATTAGTTAATAGTTATAAAAATACAAACTAGCGTAAAACATACGTATTTTTAAATGTAAAGACACTTCATCAATCTCCCCATTACATCACTTGCGTTTACCAATCAAACAACACTAAATCAAAATACTAAATCAAAATTGATTAATCTTACTTTTTATTGTAAGTATATATATCCACGTGGTAAGTACTATCTAATAGGATAGCTTTGTGGTTACCTTTTATTCTAAACTGACTCTTAACATCATGTTACCTAAACCATTGAGTTTATTCCATATATAGAAACCTCAAAATTCAAACAATATCCTCATCCTCACGTCAAACCTAAGCCAACTATATATACACACCCACAACATAACCATCATCTCCCATTATTTCCGTCAGCTTGTTCCTGCTCGACCATTTTGTCCCCTACCGCCGCCCTCCACCTCTGTTACACGTGTATAGAAGGGGCTAGGAGGCGGAGGGGGTGATATCGACACTCATTGTCGAATTACCCATCAATCGATCATGGGGAAGAAAAGAGTGTCGTCCGTGAACACATTATTTGTTGCACTGGTTCGAAGGCAATCGATGAAGGTGAAGATCTTCCTAGCCATGACGGCGTTTATCTCTGCCCTCGCAGCTCTCAGAAGTTTCGTCACAAACTACAATAATTTCTTCATTGCATCGGAATCTATTCACGCCCTGGGAATAATCACTTTAATATGGAAACTCACGACACTAAAAACATGTTCCGGTACGATCATATTAGGGGGGACAGTTTCTAACATGGCATGAAAAAAAATCATGTTTTGGGTCAACATGTCTATCTTGTTTCATAAAAAGGTCATGTTCGGTATGATCTGTTTAAACTATTTTATTAAACAGGTCATCCCTGCCAACGTAACTAATAAAACAAATTGACCCAATTATTTGTTTATGACCCGACCCGCTCTTTTACAACTCATCAATATAAATAACATGTTTGTCAACCCACAATCCATTTGACATGATAGGTACAGTTGTGTTTAGATTACATGATTTTTAGTGTGTGTGTGTGTGTGTTAAGGGTGATATGTGGGTAAGAGTTAATGTTTTACAAGAATAAAAACATGGGTCATGTTTAAGTTGAACAAATTTTAACCCAACAATCCGACATGATTGACACCCTCAGCACACATGATTTCCGATCAATTCCTTCCTATATCTATTTAATTTGATTGCATATCGTACCATTTCAACGTTTTATGTGGTAAATTTTCCCCAATTGATGTGATCATTGTGTTACAGGGCTTTCGTTGCAAACACAAGAGCTCACGGCAATAGTTATAGCTGTAAGAATTTGTTGTAGATTTGAAATTGGGCATAATATTCACACGTTGCTAGATATTGCTTCCTTTGTGGCTACCGTTTGGGTGATCTACATGATGCGGTTTAAGCTATATGTGACGTATAATGAGCATTTGGACAGAACCCCCAAATGTTGTTTGGTAAGCACAATACTTTCATCGTATTTTAGTCGATTTTGATTATGATTTTGATCAACAAATCATTGTATCATTCATTGTAGATGATTCCTTGTGCTATTATGGCCATACTAATTCATCCTGATAGTTCTATTCCTCTCTTCACCAAGATTATGTGGGCGTTTAGCGTGTATTTGGAAGCTATTCTAGTGCTTCCTCAACTTCATATGATGCAAAGAACACAGGTTTGTAATTTGTTAACACACATACCTTTGCAATTGTATAATCTAAATCAGATATGTTTATCGCTGATAAATTGAGTTATGATTTTAGATGATTGAACCCTTCACCGCACTTTATGTGTTTGCCCTTGGAGTGTCTAGATTTTTCGAGGCTGCTTATTGGTGCATTCGGGTTAGTTTCTTGTTATAATTTTGTGGGAACCTCATCATATTCTTAGTTTGAACTTCATGTTTCGACCTGTTTGCTTTGCTTGTGGTTCAACCCGTTTACTTATTATAACTAGATTGATTCACATTATTTAAAGTACATAGGAAGATGAAATGACTGATTTAACATATAAGAATGAAATAAATTAGTAAGAATAATAAGAAAACATTTTGCGCGACTAGTTATTTTTTTATATCTAACGTGTAAAACGAAAAAGAGGAAATATGTACAAGTGTGAGAGATGGGGAAGAGTGTGTTACTTTATTTTATTTTATTTTAAATTCTTAGAACATATCTTTAGATAAAAAATCAAACTATTTTATCGACCACAATTTAATTCACCAATTACATATATAAAAATTAGAATATTGTTAAAGCAATATAATTTTATAACCAAATATACTAACCTGTTTTTAATTATTTGTGTTATTTAGATATACGAATCAACAGAAGCATATTTATTCTTACTCGGACGTGGTTACTATTGGGTTCCGATGGTGTTGGTATCAGAGACTGTTCAAACGTTCATTTTGTCAGACTTTTGTTATTATTATATGAAGAGGTAATTTTTTGTCACCACTCATTTATCTTATAAAACAATATATCTCTAGTGTTGTTAAAACCGACAAGTTAGATGGATCCTTCACTGGTACGATTCACAGGGGTTGAGCAACTAGCGGTTGGGTCAATCGTTTTTCTTTTATGAGTGGGGTAGAAATGATGAACTGGTTATGTAGTTGGAATAGTTTTAAGTAATTTTTTTCTTTTATAATAATAACTTTTTTTACATCACACGGTTTAAACTTTAAGAATTCTAGTAAAAATAATAAGATACATGATAAGATTCGGACTTGAACTTGTATTTGTGATCTTTTAACACAATTATGAAAGTAGTTTGTCAAACTAATTTAGGAAAATACCATATATCGTACTTTGAGTAACTAGCCTAAATAGTTCGTCTCCAAAAGTTTCTTTTTATTTTTGTAGATTAAGAAAAAAAATATATATTTTTACTCTTTAAATATAATAAACATAACAATATAATCGTTTCAAACTTTCAATTATCATAACCTTAAAAGGGATGGTAAACATCATTCTTACGATAGAGGTCTCATTTTTTTAGTATTTTCTATTTATTTGTTTTTTAAGGATATTATTTGTATCTTGCAGTGTTGTAAGCGGAAATCTTCTAGTGAGAGTGCCACGGGTATGACACGTCATACGTAATTGAAACAAAACATTTGCTACGAAGAACATGAGACGGAAATTGATTAATTTTAATGTTTATATGTAAAGATTTTGTATCCATATTTGTTTGTAAATTTTACAATTTTAGTAGTAATTGTCCAGTCATTTTTTTTCAGTCTCATAATGAGATTATTCTTTTTGACCAATCTATTATTATCAGATTAAGATTTTATGCTTAAATCTGATGTTTCTTTTTGTACTCCATGTATTATTATCAAAATTTTGAGATCCTTAATTGATAAGGTTATTCAAATATTCTACTCGTATATAGACACAAATTAAGTTTTTTGAAACAATTAATTCACATACTCCTTAAGCCTACTCATACAGAAATGTTTCATAATGAGGTAAGAACACTTAATTGCTCGGAGAGAAACATATTTACCATAAATATTGATACCATTAAATTACAAACCTTTTGGTTCTTTGATCTAGTGTTGGTTGCTTTAAACTTTTAACATAGACATGAAGTCGATTGAATGTATGTTGTCTTAGGTTATTATGTTAGCATATATGTTAGTAGTCTCATTTCTTATATTTCTCCAACGGAGTTTGTTCGTGATAACCAGATTTGTGTCACTCTTAGGCATGAAGGTAATCACTATTGGGGAGTGAATCTTTTGGCATTCTGATCAGTAAACATTCGAGACCATTCTTATCTACCATACTCCACCATCAGATGTCCTCGTTGTAGATGCATTGAAGTTTCCTTGCCTTAATCTTTATATCATACTTTTCTTTGATTTTCCTCTTCTTGTGGTTAAAAATTTGTAATTCAAATCTTTTTGTTTGTTTCTTCATAATGACAAGAGGATAATCACCGATCATTATATGAACAACCATATGACATTAGTTTATGTACGTGATATAGTTCTAAAACTACTTCCAAATATCTTGAATATAAATGATAAGATGGGTCATTCTAGCCGTGCCCGGATGGTAAAGACACTTTTCTCTTAGGAAATTATCAAGGCTCAAATTTAACATAAGATATACTAAAATATATAGTTTAAAAGTAGAAGAGTGTGTAAAAATATAACATAAGATAGGCTTGTCAAGTTATGGGCACATGACACAAAACATCAAGACACTATAATGTTGAGGTTCTTGAACATAGTCTAGTTGCGTGTAAGATCAATGCTCTTGCACAAGCGTGATTGAATTTTAAATAGCATTCTTTATCACAATATGGTTCCCAAATTTCTTGAATACATATCCATGTTATTTCTTGAAAGCAACACCCCTTTCGTCTAGGTAACCATCATTGGTCTCACACACTATTCATCTATATCGTTTTATGCAGCTAGAACCAATCATCACCAAAACATGTGAACTCTAACCATAGTTGATAGCTCTACTCTCCATAACAAACATTGTTTAGACTAAATAATTGTTTTGTTTCATGATCTTAGTCACATAATGTTAACTTTTGTCAAATAAATAGTATTGAGCTTAATATGTGAAGAAGAAACTAAAGAAACTAGAATCATCAAGTTTAACTACATAAACCAAATCAGACAACTAGAATAGCAACCATGTGTTGCTAGTTATTGTAGATTAATAGATTCAAGGGGATATTTATAGTAAACTACATGATGAACAAAGAATCTGACATAACTCATAAGGAACCCTAGGGTAAGACTCGAGAATGATGATCTAATCTAACCCCTAGCAAAAAGCAATGAATAAATAGCCTTGTTATTTTTCCAGCATCAAAGCAAGCTCCTTTCACTTTATCCTCAATCCATATGTGACCTTGAACTCAATCCATATGTGACCTTGAACTCTTATATTCTACTAATAGTGAAAAAAGTATTGTCACGTAAGTAATGTGTGATAGTGAAAAATAGATGTACATAGCGTTTGATACCAAAAAGAATTTATAATTATGAGAGTAAATGGGGTGTATTATTATGATAGGTGGGAAACTTTTAAAAAACAAACGTACTTGTAACTAGCATTTGAAGCCACTCATGTAATGCCTAACACAATAATGGGGTAGTGTTCTTGTGAAATAGGGGTACCACATCACCCTATCATGCCCCTACCATCACCCTCAACTATAGATGACCTGAGCCTTTTGTTTGTATTTAAAAGTGGTTTATTAGGAATGTTGTTAAAGTGTGTTATTAGGACACGTTGAGTTATCGAAATTATTTATGTTGTAATATGGTAGGAGATGGGGATTAAGACAGTCGTTTTATGGGATTGTTGCATTAAAAATAAATCCATTAAGTGTGTTTGATTGGTTAACTAAAATTAAAATTGCAAAATTAAAAGTGGCATTAAAATTTTAATTTCTATTAAACTAAAGTAATTAATCGAACCCTCCATATATTGATGAAAAGTTTGATTTCATTGAGCTCACGTAAATTAAAATATACGCTCACGTACGCCACTTATGATAGTTAAAACAAAGAGTAGTTGTCTTCTTATTCATTCCAATTCACTTGATACATTAAGATCAAACACATCACTAATTTCAAATTTCAATGTTATTTAAAAATATTTTACAACACATATGTAATCGACTAAACGATTCAACGTTTTTATAGAGAAATACCGGTGGTAAATAGTGTATTTTACTCGTCAAGTGAGGAGAGTGCGTATCTTGTTATATGTATTAATTTATAACAATAGGAGTTCAACATCTCCGGTGAATTGATTTCATTGGCTAGTGTTGCATGTTGTTTTTGGGATTTATAATTTTATAAATTGTCTTTCCTTTTTTACTTACTAAAACGAGTAAACATATTAAAACATAAATAAAAGTTGCTTCTAGTGTGACGGTGGTTTGCTACTTAAATTTCTTTTGTTCTTGCCCTTTTTATTAGCTTTTTTGCTTTTGGAATTTTTTTTACGTAAAAATCATCAGAACGAGCACTACCAATTATAAAACCTCCTTGTATCTACCTTTTGAACTATTTCAATAATCACAAAGTTGTGTATAACAACCCCAACGTGTAACTATACCCGCGACAAAACAAGGGGTGACATTGTACTTAACAAACATACAATAGGCGGATAAAAAAGGCATGGATATGTACATACCCTAGAATTATAAATCAACACTTTAAATTTCTATACATATCATATAGCCCTATACGGGGGCATATAATCCTATGACAACCCCCTCAATTTTTCCTCGTAGTCAGTGACAAAATTTTCTACACGCGTCGTATAACCCCATATGTATCGTATAGCGGTCGTATATGTATAACCCTCTGACAGCCCCATGAACTTCTTCGTTTTTGGTGTTTTCGACCCTATACGTCGCGTATGGACCCATACGTGGCGTATAGAAGGGTGTCGATCTATCCAAATGGGTGTCTTTATATTAGGACCCTAAAAAATGTACTCGATTTCAATTTTAATTTCAAACGAGAAGATCCGACCTGAATAACTTAAACCACCAAACCCGACCCACCCGACTTGAAAAAAAAACCCGAGATTCCCCCTCCATACTATATAAGCTTTCTGAAACCCTTTCACGCATTTCCTCTTTCCCCCGTACGTACTCTCGCTCTCGCATTCGCCTTCGCCTTCGCCTTCACAAGATCCGTCAGGTACGCACACACCAAACCCTAAATCACACACACAAACAATCTTCGAAACGAAGAAATTTGATCAGAGATTGTCTCTGTTCTTATTCATCTCGTTTCTCTAGCTACAGATTCACTCACACTCGCTCCGATCGGTGTGTAAAACTATAAATCTGTTCGTATGTTCGTACGGATGCTGATTTCCTTAGATTTGTTGCGTGTAATGTGTTTTCTGTGGCCGTTTCATGTTTTTCGTATTGGTTTTGTAACGATTTGCTGTTTGTCTCTTTTTGCTAGGGTTTTGATACATTCAGCAATGGCGTCTCCGGCAGCGGCACCGCAGCAACCTGTTTCTGCTCAAGTTGTATGTATCTGTTTTTGGTTTTTCTAGTTGGTGTATGCTGTTTTATGGCTTTTGTTGTGGTTGAATTAATGGAACTAGCTTTGAGTGGTTCAGAGCAGTTGTTTGGTTTTTAGATTTTAAGATTACGTTATGAAATTTTGTTGTTTTGTTGTGTGGTGGTTTTGTTTTAGGAAAGGTTGAATTGATTGGTGTTTTTGCTTGGAATGTGGTTATGTTTTGTGGGACAAAGTTGGTAGTCTTTAAGAGGAAACAAATTTATTTTGTAGACTTTGTTGGCTAGTCGTTTCATGCTGTGTGCTTGTATGTGTTCATGTCAATAAGCACGTCAATTAACTTCTTACATGATTTTAATATTGCACAATTTATGTTTTTGCAAAATCTTTAAAGCCACCTAAGGCCCAAAGGTTTTGCCTTGATTCTGGCTTATGTGCTTTAGCTTTTTAGAAATATTATAATTAGTATCAGAACATGTTGGTTTAAATGAATTAGGATTGTCAACATATTTGAAACTAGTAAATAGCAAACTCTATTTTTGTCAAACAGTTACTTTATGACATTCTTTCAATATCTTTTTTCACCTCTACTTAGCTTCTTGACCTCATGTATGTCTTTTCTATTTGAGAGTTCTGTTCATGAGCACTATGCCATTGAATTTCAGGGGTTAATGCTCAAATTGTGTTAAGATCAACATCAGTTTCACACTTACCAATGGTTTATGCTGATAAAATTGTTTTGGTGGAATATGACCAATGGTTTATGCTGATAAAATTGTTTTGGTGGAATATGAATGTTCAATTTGTGGTTGGGGGTTAATTGATGTTGTATAAGCAGTTAGTTGTTAGTTGATCATTCTGCAAGGGATTTTTTATGAAGTTACAGCTTGCTGTAGATATTTACTTGGGTTAATGATAAATGAGTTCATGACTTTTATTATGAACTCGTTCTTTTCTTTAACCATATACATGATTTTGATGATAAATGATACATATACAAGTGTTATTCTTGGCTCATCAATTTTTTTAATTTATATGTCTATATGATATATGCTTAAAGTTTTTCTACTAAAATGTGTAGTTGTGTACATTTTTGACCTTCAAACCAATTAATTAAGTATTTGTATTGTTGTGTTGTTTTCATTATGATGAATGTGTCTTATGTTGTGGTCATAAATAGGTTGGCAATGCTTTTGTTCAGCAATATTATCATATACTACACCAGTCTCCTGGTTTAGTTCATCGCTTTTATCAGGATATCAGCAAACTTGGACGCCCAGAGGAGGATGGTTCCATGAGCGTAACCACTACTATGGATGTATGTCCTTAATTTCTGTTTTTCAGTTATACGTGTATCATTAATCATTATGCATGATAATTATCAAGTTGAAACCGCTTGTGGTACATTTGCCTGCTTTTTTAAATGACTAGTTTCATTGTTCCATTTGAAATGTCTTTAAAACAGGCGGAAAGTGTACACCTTTTAGTTGAGAGAAGTAAATTGTTGACTCTAATTACAAAGAATCTATCGATCTTCACTTTGCTAATCCTAAACATATTTGTGAATAGGTTTTTTGGTGTAAATAGATTTGTAACTTTTTGGTTCTGATAAGTTTTTTTTGGATGTGTAGGCTATCAATTCTAAAATCCTGTCTCTGAACTATGATGAGTTTAGAGCTGAGATTAAATCTGTTGATGCACAAGAGTCATTGAGTGGTGGAGTCAATGTTTTAGTCACTGGCTACTTAACTGGAAAGGACAATGTTCTTCGAAAGTTTACTCAAGCTTTCTTTCTTGCTCCACAAGACAAAGGTTACTTTGTGTTGAATGATATGTTTCGTTACGTGGAGGATGCCAATCATAATGAAGGAAACAGTGCTTCTGTTGAGGGTGTTGAGGATCCTATTAATTCTGAGGAAGGTGATTGAAAAAACATACAAAATTTAACTATACTTGATATTTTAAATCTTTTTCATCTATCATTTTGTTTTCATATAATTGATGTATCAAAGTCAAGACTAAAAAATAACCTAATTTGGTTAAAATATGAAAAGAGCCATTTTGTGAACAAAAGCATGCACTTTATCAATTGAGCATGCATAGCTTAGAAATTTTGTCAATAAACAGACATTTTAAGTTTTCATGAGTTTATCAAATTATACTTTATTGCTGACTATTCTATAGCATATAGTTTCTACATCGTATCATTCTCAAGCAACTCTTCAAGTACAATAGACTGCGTAGTTCTGTTCTAATTAAATCATACACTTTCTATGAAACATTTGTATTTATAATTTTCTCACTTATATCAGAATAATATGTAATTAATATAAATGCAAATTGTAAAAATGTTGTTGGATTAGTCATAAGTTGGCATTCTTTATTTTTTTATTTTTATTTTATATCTTTCACAGGTCTAGTTTGATTTTTATTTTTGGATAGCAATTAATTTATATCCTTGTATATTTTTAATCAACCATTATCAATTAAAAGTGCAATAGAGAAGGCGATTTAAACTAAGCTAATATAAACTGAAATCTTAATGTCTGCAGTGATTGAAAGTGTTGCTGTGGTGGAGAATCACATTTCTGATCAGGTTGTTGAAAAGCCAGAGGAATCTCAAGTAGAAGAAGTGATAAAAGCTCCTGAGAATGTGAATGTGACTGTGGAAGTGGCTGTTGTGGAGAAGGAAGAGGCGGTCCCAGAAGTAGTTGCTGAAGTGCAGGAGCCATCACCGCTGGTTGTTGAATCAAACACCAAAGTCGAGGAAGTTCCAAAGAAGTCATATGCTTCTATTGTAAGTTGTTTTTTAAGATCTAAAATTTCATCATCATAGCTTTAGTCATTCGGAGCTATGGAATTAAATCAAGTTTAGCTTGATTATTGAGCTCAGCTTGTTTACTAGGAGTAATATCTTTCACATGCTGTGGTTTGTGATATGTTCTGTTCTTTTTGAAGGTAATGGACCTGAAGCAGAACGGTGTGGCTTTTGCTTCCCCAGCACCTGCCCCAAGGAAACCTCAGCCAAGGAACCAAGAGCAGCAGGTGAACAATGTCCCAGCAGTTGCTGTTGTCCCTGAGCCAGCAGCTTCTAGTGTTGATGCTGTTGAAAATGGTATTCATGAAGAAGAAGGTAGGCTTACATTCATAAAAATCAGATCCATACTTATTGCATAAAACTTATCTGTCTTTGGACGTGAAGCTGGTTTTGGGCCGAGGTTGAGCTTGGCCTAACAAGCCTGATCTTAGGCTCTGTTGAGCCTGAAAGTTGCAAATTGGTTCTAACAGTTGATAAACATCCTGTTTAGTCCTAATTTTTCTAACACTTACTCTGGAACCTGTAATTATATTTTTCCATGTATATTTTTTAAGATGTCTGCTATATTATTCTTGTGAGTTATAGATTGTTTTGAGATGTAGTGTAAAAGTAAATTTGTTCATCTTCAAACCTTCAAAACTAGTTTGAGGTGATATGTTAAAAAGTTACACGTATTCCTTTAGAAAATCAAAATGATTCATATGTTTTGAAGTTAAATAACTTTTTGTAGTTACATTCGAAAAATGTTATTTTATCAATAAATAGAATATCGAATTCAAAACATTGAAGCCTTTTAGGACTGGTGGGACTGTGCATTTTCAAGACTATGTTTAGGCAACTTCATGATCTGGTTATTTAGACTTGGGCCTAGGCCCAGGTACTAACGTTTTATTTCAAAGTTTGGTGCACTTTGCCTGAGTTCTATCCTAATGATGGTTTTAATGTGGATAATGAATTCATCTTCTTGTCTGTTTATGCAAAAATGTTAATTGCTTGTTTTTGGGCAGCTGATGGCTACTCCATTTACATCAAGGGTCTCCCAATGAATGCTACACCTGCTTTGTTGGAAGAAGAGTTCAAGAAGTTTGGGCCTATTAAACCCAATGGCATTCAAGTCCGAAGCAATAGGGTACATATCTATTTTCTCTAAGGCACTTTATCTATGCTTTTAATTTTTGACTTTCACAAAACTCATGGCAGCTACAGGGATTTTGTTTTGGATTTGTTGAATTTGAGGTGCCTGAGGCAGTTCAAAAGGCGATTGAGGTAGTTATCAATTTTTCTTTATATGTTAAAGTAGATAGAAATGTTAATAGAAAATTTATTTATTGAATATTTTCATATTTTATAAAACTATACATGTTATTTCATTCATGTACAAACTTTTTGGTCTCTATGATACTACTACCACTTAATGATAGTTGGTTTTTGTTATTGTTATGTTTATGGGTTTTCACATGCATCTTATGATGTTTTAGGCTTCACCAGTCGCAATCAATGGACGTAATGCTGTTGTTGAGGAGAAACGGTCTACAAACTCTAAAGGCAAGTTTTTAAATATGATTTAGAAACTGTTTATGGTCTAAATGTCTAATCATCTCTCTTAACTATAAATGTTTAATTTGCTCGAAGATGCTATAAGAGAAACACATGCAAATATATTACCATTTAAAATGGGCGGGTTGGTTAATGGGTTGAAAGGGGTTTGGGTTTTGAACAGGCAACTTCATTTGGAGTGGTCAAATAGCTGGGTTGATCATTTTTTTTGTTTTTATATTGAGTTTGTTAATTGTGAATTGTTGAACGTAGACGTTTACGAAATTATTGTTTTATGCTATATTACTTTGTCATGAAAAGCAGAGTAAGGTTTTAAAGTTACTTTGGTGCTTTTGACTCATTTTTTATTTATAAAATGACTCTGAAAGCTTAACGGAGATTGTTCATAACTCGTTGAAATTAACCTAACCACCCAAGTTGAAACAGGACGATCAGTTGACCTGTCTGAGATTTATATGATACAGTTCATGGTATTATGGTTTGAAAAACTAGGTTTAACCGTTTGGCTCAAGGTTTGGAACTTGAAACCGACCATGTAAATACCAAATCACCTGTGTTTATCTTCACTATTATTTATCAATTTTGCAACTTTGGAACATGCAGTTATTTACATGTACAGTATTCATGAACATTTACATCATTTTAACGATCTAATGGATATTTTGAGTAGATAGGTTCAACCAACCTGGTTGGTTTGGGTTACTCTCTTTCAAAACCCTAGCTATATGCTAGGCATAGGATCTTTGTCAAAAAAATCCAAAACAATATATTTCTAACTTAAATAGTGCAAAGTTGCCACCTGTATATTATTGGATCATAAAATTCAAAAAACACAGAGAACGGATCATACAGTTTCTCAATTGTAGAGCCATTATCTTTTTTAAAACAGGAACACGTGGGAGATTTCCTGTTGGAAGGGGTGCTGGATTCAGGAATGAAGGAATGAGAGGCCGTGGAAACTTTACCGGTGGAAGAGGCTACAATCGAGGTGGTGATTTTGGTGCCGGGAGGAATGATTATGGCAGCAATAGGGGTGGTGGTCGTGGAGGAGCACCGCCAAACCGTGGTGGTGATGGTTATCAGAGGGAACGTATGAACCGGGGGATGGGTGTTAACGGGACAGCCAAGAATATGGCACCACGAGTTTCTGCTACTGCTTGAACAAGTGAGTAATGGTTATTACGGGATATTGGTTGGGGGGATTAAAGACTTTGATTTGTTTAGTTAGGAAATTTTTGGTTATTTCTGTTGTGTAGTATAGTCTCTTGTCTCAGCTATTTGTATTTTTGATTTTTATATTTGTTGGACATCGATTTTGGTAGTCGATCTGATGATTGATCTTATTGCTGGGTGTACGACTGTGTACACAATGGCCTTTTTATTTTTATTTTTATTTTATCATCTTTTTTTGGAAATATGGGTTTGCCGAGGGGTGGGTGTAGCAATGCGGTCACCCATTCACCCTGTCGTATTTAGTGCACACTTCTGCGAATAATCAGCAATAACTCTATGAACTTCAAATGATTGTGTTTTAGCTATATAATAAGCCGCCCAAACAATGGTCAAGTGCTGTGTGGTCGTCTTAATTGCACATCTTATTATATGGATTAAGGGGTGCGGTGTGCCTTGGAACGACATTTAAGATTGTTGTTTAGTGATATTGAGGTTATGGATTTAAGCGGAGAAGCAAATTTTCTTATGAAGCGTACCAGTGAGATTGTGTATATCTTGTTCTAAAGGGATATGCTGGTCAAGCATTGGGTATGTTTTTATTTTATCATATGTTTCATTAGAAATTGGGACTGGTCAAACTGGTTAGAACACAAACACTCCATTTTAGTCCTATCTTCAGGCAACAAAACTGGTGCTTTTTGACTCTAAGTAATGATCCATGCAATGGGGCTTCATTCTCTCTTTGAAGAAGAGAGATCCTGTGACGACAAGTGGAAATGATAATCATACATCGCTCAACCAGACATCATTTAATGGTGTCTCTGACTTCATATTCTCAAACTAAAATGTAATATCTTACTTGGATGATTAGTCTGAATGCCCCTTAAATCGAAAGGGTAATCTTCAAATTGACTCATTATTATTATTATTAATTTAATTCTAATTGTAGTAGCAACCTCTGAAACTTCTGTGTTGATTTGTTTATTCTCAAAACCTACTGTTTGATTTTTCAGTTATACATGAGGAATTGACTTCTTTTATTTTCATGTATTTTTTATTGTATGATTGTTATTATTCATATCAATTTAGATCATATAACTTCAAAAAAGAAAAAAAACAACTGAACACACCAGATGACATTGCAACACAATAGTATTGGCATGGCCTGAAGGAGATTATGAGAAGCTGTCACGTCATTATTTAATACGCATGAAATGACTTGGAGTAGTAAATAAAAGAAGCCCCCATTGTTAATTATTTATTTATTTTTTTAATTTTTTTAAAACGTAAATTCAAAGTAGAACCGTTATACAAAGCAAGAAAAACAATGATCTTGGCTAACACTCAAAATACGTTTATTATCAAGAAACTTTCTCAAAACTTGATTTACATGGAATACACTGTATGGTATTTACAGACTAATTAAAAACTTGAACTAAGTTTATCTTATTAGACTATATCTAGGATTACTAAACAATAGGATTAAAATATATCCTAACAACCCAATCTTATCGCATTAGGAGTCTTTAGATAATCGATAAGCAACCAACTTTGAGCTTTGCTTGCCAAGCTGTTATTCGAAATTGCCAACATTCACCCTCCCAATTTCTGAATCGTATAGGGTAGGTCCTGCAATTTTAGTAATTCTCGCATTTCATTGAACTTAATTCGACCGAATGTTTTGGTCAAGATGTCGGCCCGCTTCTCCTTTCCGCTTATGTGCACGACTTCAATTTCTTCTCCTTCAACACACTCTCTTATGTAATGGTATAGAGTTTTGATGTGTTTTGTACGTCCGTGAAACACCGGCTTCTTCAGTTGATGTATTATCAATATGCAACAATACCTTTTGAGCCGGCCTACCGGTCACTTCACTTACAAGTTCTCTAAGCCACACCGCTTGACATGCGGCTGAGCTAGCCGCCATGTACTCAGCTTCACATGATGAAAGAGCAACTGCGCTTTGCTTTTGGGAACACCATGTTATTGGTGAAGGACCAAAAAAGAACACGTGACCTGTAGTGCTTCTCCCATTTTCTTGATCAATGTTGTGACTACTATCACAAAATCCAGTTAAGTTAGGGTTATCTCCTTGAACATACTTGATAACATAACTACTTGTTAGTTTTACGTATCGAAGTATTTGCTTGATCGTCGCTGCATGTGATTCTTTTGGGCTTTGTATGTATCGGCTTACGACCCCAACAGAGTAGGCAAGATCGGGTCGAGTTTGTACCAAGTATCTCAAGCAACCAGCCACCTTTCGATATTCAGTTGCTTCAACATTTTTTTCTTTTTCTCCTTTACTTAACTTTACGTTTGGATCCATGGGAACATGTGTTGGGTTGCACTTATCCATGCCTGCCTCTTTTAAAATCTTCAAAGCATAAGCTTCCTGCTTGATTCT
>BJCM01072690.1:5469-16637 GCA_018326385.1 Flaveria bidentis | reverse complement strand
CAGTTCTCTATCATCTCAGAAATCCTGGTAGACTTACCTATGGCAGTTTCTACATCAAAGGGCACATCAACACGTCTACTACTAACAGGCAGCTTAGCATAGAAAGCAGCAGAAATAAAACTTTTACTGGCACCCGAATCAAATAACACAGAAGCTAAAGTTTGGTTCACCGGAAACGTATCGGACATGACATCAGGTTCCGTCCTAGCTTCCTCCTGTGTCATGATGAATGCCCTGGCGCTCACCCTCGGTCTTTCACCTCCCGGCTTCTTCGCCCTGAAACTCTCAGCCCTTGGCTTCTTGCAATCCCTACTCATGTGACCCTCTTCACCATAGTTATAGGATCAGACCGCATGATAGTCCTTGGCTATATGCCCGGCTTCCCACATTTGAAGCACACATTCAACCCCAGCCTACATTCCCCGCTATGTTCTCTCCCACACCTACCACACTTCTTTATACCAGCACCCGATGCGACCACACGGCGTTTGTCCACCCATGCCTTCTTGTTACCCGTTGAGGCATCACCCCGACCAAACCTCTTCCCCTGCCAGTTTCGATCACCACTGCTCTTCTTTCCACCTTCAGTCACCACCACCGTCCTCTCATCATACAGTCTCCCTGCCAAATCCACCGCCGACCTAAACATGCTCAGCCGGGCAGCGATCATGTGCCTGCGAATATCCGCTAGCAAACCATGAATGTATCTTTTAATCTTTCGTGACAAAGGTGTCACTTGATCCAGCACCAGATGTGCCATCTCGTTGAATTTCGTGGTGTACTGCTGGTGCGTCATAGTTCCCGCCTCCAGTTGCAAGAACTCCCTTTCGACCTTGTCCATTTCCTGATAAGGACAAAACTCCTCAATCACCAACTTTTTCAGCTCAGACCATCTCATCCTCCCGATGGCCTTGCTACCCTCAGCTTGGACAATGTTGTCCCACCAGCACAGAGCTGAATCCACAAAAGAGTGGATAGCGAACTTCACCTTCTGATCTTCACGGCACTCACTGATATCAAGAACAGCCTCCATTTCCTTCACCCACCGGTGAGCAGCAGCAACAGTGTCGTTTCCATCAAAAGTTGGGGGCTTGCATCTCATAAACCCCCCGTAGTTACAGCCTCGTGCCGTCTCCTACGCAGGCTCTTCTTCTTCCTCCTCTTCCTCATCATCCGAGAGAACTGTTTAAGGCTCCGGTTGCTCTCGTCCTCCTAAGGACCTGTTCCTCTCATTTCTTTCCCCTTCTCTTACTTCCTTGATCACTTCAGTCACCACAGACGGTAGGATCGTCTGCATAACTCATGAACTTCTTCCACCACAACCTCCTTTATTGAGGCTCTCAGATTGGCGCTCTCGTCGCCACCCTCCGGATGAGGGGTCTCTGGTTCTTTATGAACCACTTTCTCAACTCTGGGTCTCCTTCTTTTGGGTTGCGGTTCAGCACCATAACCTCCACCCCGTGAAGCTTTCGAAGATCTACCACCGGCCATCATACGCACACTGAATGATTCAAACACCAACACGGTCATTCAAGGGAACATCTCAGTTTATGTCAAGTATAGTAAGTCCCTAATTACAATGGCCAGTTGTGATTAGCCACTTACTTTACTCTTCAAACCCCAAGCATTACGTGTCTTGACTACATCAGTATTTAAACCTACATACAACACATAACCACATACCATGCACATATAAAACCGGTTAACTTTACGAAAATACCTGATGGCACGCAGCTACTCAGATTGGCATCCCATTACCTTTCCATCCCATTCTCAGTTTAAGTTAAGGTTTATTTTAAAATTTTACCCATTTCACTTAAACTTTGGCTCTGATACCAACTTGTAAGGCCCCGTTCCTGGGACACTTACAGTTGGCTCCTCATCGCACATAAAACATATATTTACATTCGTATTTCATAACCATCGCAGCGGAACATTCAAAATAATCTTTCATTTCCATGTAAATGCTTTTGAAAGTTAATAAAACATTCATTACAAAATGCAGTTTGTTCACATTACAATGCAAAAACATTAATCAAAAGAATGCCATCCCAAAAGAGCCGAGTAGACACCCGTGCCATCCTCAACAATCATTACCTGCTAACTGGAAACACATAAAAGTCAGCGTTGCTGAGTGAGTTCTAGTTTTATAATAAAACATACTTTACTATCGTTAAAACCGTTCTTTACTTTCCATCAAATCATACTGCGCTTTACATTCATTCGTGACCATACAACCTACATACACATCGATAATATAATTATTATATTCCATTACATTCGTTAACTTTCGTTCTTTTTATACATTCGTTCTCCCGAGTCTGTTGCGACAACAGAGTCGCTCACCTCATTAGCAATTCCAACAATTGCACATTACCCGAGTCTTTTGCAACAACAGGGTTGCTCACCTCATTGCTAATCTCAACGATAGCACGCTATCCAAGTCTCTTGCAACAACAGGGTTGCTCACCTCATGGCAATCTCAACGATAGCACGCTATCCGAGTCTCTTGCAACAACAGGGTTGCTCACCTCATTGCCAATCTCAACAATAACATGTTATCTAAGTCTCTGGCAACAACAAGGTTGCTCACCTCATATATGTGCTTGCAAGCCTTTCCTTCGTTCATTCATCATTCGATAATGCATGCATTCTTACTTCATGTTCCTCTTTTATTATCTTTCACTTTACGTTACATAATACTTCATTCATTCATTAACACGACATGTAAAGTCACAAGAAAGATAAACATACATCATAATAAGGAACATATCATACACATTCATCATTATCATACAGGGCAACATCATACATACATATTATGCATAAACATGCAACATCATCATCATCATGCCCAACATGCTCTCTAAGGTCACAACAGTCATCTTACATGTTCTTACGGGAACCTTTACATCAAAACTTACATCAGCACTTTCCCCCGAAAGTCAGAAGTCAAACTACACTTTCCTTCGAGTGCAACGGCCCTATTCGGGCGTATGGACACCCTTCAGTCGCATGGCCTCTATGCGACTGAACATCATGCGAATGAACCAATGCGGATGAACACTCATGCGAATGAACACCCAATCGTGCGAATGGACTAATGCTGATGGACCTCATGCGAATGGGACTAATCCGGATGAGCACTTATGCAACTGGACCTTCAATCGCATGACCTCCCTTCAATCGTACGAATGGACCCTCAATCGTGTGAATGGACCTCAATCATGCGAATGGACCCCAATCGCACCCTATTCAGCCGTATGGCCTCCATTCGGTCTCCAGTCGGTCGCCTAGCCCTAGCTGATGTAGAATGCAGTTCCAGCCGAACACAAACTGCCCTTTTCGACTTCCAAACTCATCCAAACCCATTCTAAGCCCAAATCGACCATCCTAAACCTTAGGGATGCATACCACAACACCATACAAGCACACACAAGCCCGGAAACAAACTCTAAACGCATCACACACAACACACCCAAATGGGCCAAACACATACACATACAAAAACGGGTTTTCTATGCTTTCTAGCCCCAAAATCGTTTGAAAACAAGTAAAAGTGGGGTCCTAGAACTCACACAAATGTCACCAAGAAGTAGAGCTTCGGTTTGACTCGCTTCTCGACGATGTTGGCCACTCGAACCAACCCAAACCAACACTTCTTCCTCTTTTCTTCCTTTCTCTCTTCTCCTCTCTTTTTCTTGGCTGAAATGCGAGTGTGTGGGGAGAGTATGGCTGCCCTCTCCCTACAAATATCACCACATTTCCAACTTCCTTCGTTGGCAAGTTTGGTCCCTCGACTTTGAGCTTTATTTCTTTTTCTTCATTCGTCAGCTTCAAAATAAATAAATAATCGGGTGTTACATAAGACTTTTCAGGATACAGTGACATTATCAGGTAGCTTGACTAATGAGATGATAAGAAATAGATCATTTACTGATTCAAGTATTGGAGACAAAAGGAAGTGGAGCCACAACAACTCCGGAGGGAGATTTAAGGGAGAATCAGCAAAAGAAGGTAAACAGATTTCCCACAAGAAATTTCATGTGAATTGTCCAGGAAAGAAGACCATAAACAGAAGGTCAATCATGGAGCAATGCCTGCAAAAGACACCATAATGGTAAGTGCAGGGTGGTAATTTGCTATAACTGTAAAAAGGAGGGACACTTATCAAGAGAATGTAAGGGACCCGCAAACCCTAAACCAGTTTGCTACCGGTGTGGAAATGAGAATCATTTTTGCAACGAGTGTCCGGAACTTAAGAGAAAAAACCCCAACTAACCCAAACAATCCACGTGGTAGAGCATTTGCACTACAAGCTGAAGAGGCCTGACATGAACAAGAAGTAGTGACGGATACGTTTCTTATTAGTGATCGGTACGTAATGGTACTATTTGATACAAGAGCAACTCGTAGTTTTGTTTGGAATACATTTAAACCTTTACTTAATTTAACCTCCAAGAAACTAAAAAATAAGTACTTGATAGAATTGGTTGATGGAAAGGTAACTAAAGCTAGTGAAATTATTCCTAACTGTACCTTAAATTTAGATGATTATTGTTTTGATACAGATTTGATTCATATTGAATTAGGAGGTTTTAATATTGTTGTTGGTATGGATTGATTAAGTAAGAATAAGGCTAAAATTATCTGTGGAAAAAGAATGATTAAAATTCTTTTGATTAAAGATAATAAAATTCGTTTCATATATGGTGAGAAACCTAGAGGTGCTATGAAGATAGTCTCATGCAAGAAAGCCAAGAAATATTTAAGAAATAAATATCTAGCATTTCTAGCCTATGTGGTAGATACAAAACTAGATAAGAAAATTTTAGAAGATGTTCCTATTATTAGTGAAAACCTAAAAGAATTTCTTGATCAATTACCAAGATTGTCACCCCCTCGTCAAGTAGAATTCAAAATAGAATTAATACTAAGGACTACCCCTATTGCAAGTCTTCGTATCGTTTGGCACCAACAGAAATGAAAGAGTTGATGAGTCAACTTCAGGATTGTTAGATAAGAGATCTATACGTCCTAGTGTATCATCTTGGGAGCTCCAATTTTGTTTGTAAAGAAGAAAGACGGAACCTTTAGGATGTGTATCATTTATAGAGAGCTTAACAAAGTAATTATTAAGAATATATATCCTCTCCCTAGGATAGATGACTTATTCGATCGGTTGCAAGGATCTAGTTACTTTTCGAAAATTAACTTAAGGTCAAGATATCACCAGTTAAGGGTAGGAGACAAAGATATACCTAAGACTGCGTTCAGAACTAGATATGGTAATTATGAGTTCCTTGTAATGCTAATTGGGTTAACTAATGCTCCAACAATATTCATGGACCTAATAAATAGAGTGTGCAAACCTTACTTTGATAAATTTGTCATAGTCTTTATAGATGACATTTTTATATATTCCAAAAGTAAGGAAGAACATGAGAAGCACCTAAGGCTAATTTTGGAATTACTTCGAAAGGAAGAATTGTATGCCAAATTCTCGAAGTGAATTTTGGAAAAAAAATACACTTATTAGGACATGTAGTTAACCAAGAAGGAATTCAGGTCGATCCAACAAAGATTGAAGCAATTAAGAAGTGGGGAAATTTCAAAAATACCAATCGAAGTATGCCAAATTTTAGGTATGGATGGTTATTGTAGAAGACTTATAGAAAATTTTTCAAGGATAGCCCAACCGGTGAAAGAATTAACTCTGAAAGATAAGCCATACGTTCGGGAAGAAAAAAAATGTTGCATTTAAACTCTTGAAAAATAAAGTATGCATTGCTCCTATATTAGCTCTTCCTGAAGGAACAGGTGATTTTATTGTATACTATGACACATCACATCAAGGTTATGGATTTGTTTTAATGCAACAAGATAAGGTAATTGCATATGCATCCGGGCAACTTAGAGGAAGTGAAAAAAAACTATTTTACACATGACTTAGAATTAGGAGTAGTAGTGTTTGCATTTAAGATTTAGAGACATTATCTATATGGAACTAAGTGAATAATTTATTAAGACCATAAGATTTTACAACACATATTTGATCAAAAGATGTTAAATATGAAGCAGAGAAGTTGGATGGAATTACTAAGTGACTATGATTGTAAAATCAAGTATCACCCAAGAAAGGCAAATGTAATGGCTGATCCTTTAAGTAGAAAAGAGAACTAAGCCATTACGAGTCCATGCTTTGAGAATGGAATTACGCTCGGATTTAATAAGTCAACTTATAAAAACCCAACAAAAAGAAGAATTAAAAGGTGTGTTAAAGCAAAACGGACAATTGAAAGTTGTGTCTGATGGAATTCTGAAATATAAAGGAAGAATTTGGATTTCTAACAATGACATGCTTAGAGAAACTAGTCTAAAAGAAGCACATAAATCATGATATTTAGTACATCCGGGGAATAATAAGATGTACAAGGATTTGAGAAACCAATATTGTGGCCAGGTAAGAAGAAATCTACTATGGAATTTGTAAAAAATGTGAAATATGTTCAAGAGTTAAAGCTGAATATCAAAACCCCTTAGGATGTCAGCAACAACCGGAAATTCCTAAGTGGATGTGGGATCAGATCACTATGGATTTTGTAACTAATCTGCCTAGAACCTTAAGTGGATATGACACAATATGGGTTATAGTTGATAGATTGACTAAGTCAACTTATTTCTTGCCAATCAAAGAAGAATATAAAATGGAAAAATTAGCAAGGATCTATATAAAAGAAATTATGTTTAGACATAGAATACCTATTTCAATAATATCTGACAGGGATAGTAGATTTACTTCAAGGTTCTCATAAACTTGAAAAAAAAAGCCTTAGGAACTCAAATGAATATGAGTTCAGCATACCATCCACACACAGGTGACAAAGTAAGAACTCAATTCAAACATTAGAAGATATGTTGCGAGCAAGTGCATTAGATTTTGGTGGTAATTGAGATATACACTTACCTATGATATAATTTTCGTATAACAATAGTTACCATGTCAGTATTAGAGCAACTCCATTTGAAGCTTTATATAGAAGAAAGTATAGGTCACCTTTATGCTAGAATGAGATAGGATATAAACAGCTTACTGGCCAGAACTTATATAGGAAACATCTAATAAAATTAGTGAAATTAGGAGCGGATTAAAAGCAGCACGTGATAGGCAAACGAGTTATGCTTATAAGAGAAGAAAGCCTTTAGAATTTCAAATAGGAGATAAAGTGTACTTAAAGGTATCACCTTCAAGGGGAATTATCTTATTTGGGAAAAGAAATAAGTTAATTCCTAGGTATGTCGGCCCTTTTAAAGTAATTAATAGAATTGGTCCTGTAGCATACAAGTTAGACTTGCCTCAGGAACTGAGTGAAGTACACAACACCTTTCACGTATCTAATTTGAAGAAAAGCCTGATAGATGATACATTAAAGGTACTAATACAAGAAATCAAAATTATAAGAAACTTCATTTTGTGAAAGAACTAGTGGCAATTATTGACTGGGAAGTAAAAGTTTAAGAAGAAGTAGAATCCTAATAGTAAAGGCCAAATTGAATTTAAAATATAGGACCTGAAAGATTTACAAAGGAAAGGGTGGATGAGATCAAAAGAAAATATCCCCTACCTATTTAAGGTTAAACTAAATGAAAAGGGAAACTACAAAGCTAAACCCTCCACAACCTTTGAGAATACCTACCAATGAATTTCGGGACGAAATTCTTTTTACGGGGGGGGATGTGACAACCCTACATCAAGGTTAGGTAAATTAAAAATTTTAAGAACTATTCTAAGTAAATAGTATATATATCTATATATACATTATTAGAGATTGTTAAATAAATTTATGTGTTAACTTTTTATAAAATCTTTATATATTTTTTATGGTACTATGTGTGAATCTTATGATTTGCATCTTAGGGTTATGTGAGTAGTTAGTTGAGTGCTAAATGCTTTGATTATATGTAATGTCTTAAGACTTAAAATTAATCAAACCGTACTACATCAAGTTACCTTATATCAAAACTAAAACTAATCAAATATTAAACACCTAAAACACAACCTTAACCCTTGTATCGGTTCATTAAGGCACTAATTAAAACCAATTAACAACTAAATTAAACTTAACCATTAAGAATCTAATTAGCACCATTAGTTGACTCCTAGCCATGACCATTACACTAACCACTCCCCAAACCCGCAATCTAGGACCACCATGACACTAATCACCTTTAGAGCTTGCCACCTATCCTTAATAAACTCACTAAGCAACCCTATACCCCATACCTCACCACTCTAAACCTAGAGCTAATGATGAGTTCTCCACCTTCTTCCAAACCCTTCGGCCATATGAAAGTACTACACCACCACAACCACAACTTACCACAATCACAACTTACCACAACCACAAACCACCTCACCCATAACCATCTCTCAGGTCCCACCCACTCTCCATCTCGGTTCTCAATCCATCCCCATCGTCACCCTATTACTTTCGGTTTTCACACCATAGAACCAACACCACCATCTTTTGTTTAAGAACCGATCATGACCCTCAAGAATAACATGGAACAAGTTACTTCCCACTAGCTTATTATCAACCTTTAAGCTCAAGAACAATCATACCAAGCGGATAATCAAGAGTCTAGCCCAACAATCTTATTAAGTTCTTTCATCACCAACTAAGGTTTGATTCCTATATCCACTAGATAAGAAGCATGTGTGTGTGCATTTAACTAAACACATATAAACCAACCCTTTAAGAATCATCAAGGTTATTTTGCAAAAACTCATGAACATATGATTTTTATAAAAATCAGTAAGAAAAAAGGATTCAAAAACAGAAAATTTGAAGATTTTATAAAAACCAAAGATTTAAACAAAAATACAAAAATTAAAGGGTTGAAAACATGGATATTCATGATAAATTAGATTAAGTACTTAACTGACTGCGATTGTGGGAATAACATATAGAAACTTATTAGAAAATATTAGAAATATTAATCTGTGTAGAAATATTGAATATATTAGTTAATTCGATTAATTCAAGAAAATGAAATTAAATTATTAAATAGAAAATCCGAACCTGATAAAAATCTGGAAAAATTATATAATAACCCTTATACCTTATAACTAAAAATTAAAAAGTAATATGACACAACAGGATAAAAATCTAGAAAATTGATATAATCCTTATGCCTTATAAGTCAAAATTAAAAATTAAAAAGTAAATTTATTACAGAATAAATTTCATCGATTTTTCATAAATATGAATGAGTTTTATAATTTAGAATATTTAATAAGTAAAAAATAAAAAGTAATAGTAAAACAATAGGATAAACAATGAACAATTTACATCAATTATGATATACAGAATAGTATAGTGTGTTTAAATTTTGGATTTTATATAGACATGTAAGTTTTCTGTTATGAGTTACTAATTCAAAATTTGATGAGATAATATAAATTTTTAAATGTTTCTACTAGTTAATTTTGAGGATTTTTAGATGACAATAGATATCGATTAGAAATTTTGATATAATTAGTGATTTAAATGCTGAAAATTTAAAAAAAATAAGAATTATTCGAGCAAATAATTATTTTATAGGAATTATTTGACATTTGACTAGAATTAAGGTGAGTATCATACACCTTTTTTATTTATAAATTTTTAGGGGAAAAACATATTGTTAATATTTGAAATTGATGCATATTTGAAAATTTTTGTTACTGTCATATTAACACAACCATTAATTCGGATTAGTAACCGTCAAACAATATGGATAGCGCTACTTAAGGATGAGGGCAGTGATGTTATATTTTTTTATTTTGTGATTTGTATTTGATAGTTATGAATCATTGACATGTGAGTAGATTTGGTTATGAGTTTGATTGTACTGCGTCAATTCAACATGATTTATGTTGTTGATTAAACATATGTTCTCACCAATTGTATGTTGACCGTTTTGAGTATTTTTTTCAGGTCAACATAATATATTATAATCTCGTATATACGTTCAACATGTATAATGATCGCCACAGCTTTAGAGAAATTGTGCATCTAGTTGACTATTGACTTGTTTGACTTCAACCTTTATGTGGATGTTCACGTCTACTACTAGCTGAAAATTGTGTGAAATATTAAAGACATGTGCTTTTGATTTGGATTACAAATATATAAGTCTAAATCTTTAGACTAAGTTTTGTAAAAATTGTAATCATATGATTATGAATTAATGAAAATGATATTTTAGTTACTTCTGTGATTTGCATGTCATGATAATCAATGCGTTTTGAACCAACGAGTCATACCCAAACATTTCATGTTTCCGTAGATGTGATATTATGATTAAGCTTCTACAGATAAAAGGAAATGTTGATGTTTGACCCAAAGATTCATCAACTAATGTAAGATAGTTGTCATATCTCGACATCAATAACAAGTTTTTTTTAATAAATTCTGGATTTGTATGATGAAATAAGTGAAAAAATCAAGAAGTAAAGAATAAAGATAAGTGAATAAATAAATGAGAAAACATATAGCGGTTTATATAATAAGTTTTAATGGAATTTACGTCGTGTCAAAAAGCTGACGTGCATAATAAGGAAACTTACATTGCGTCAAACAATTGATGCGCATAATAAGCAATTTTTCATCATATCAAATAATTAACATTCGTAACAAGAAATTTTAGGTTGTCATATCAAATGGTTGACACACATAGTGATTCATACAAGTCTATATGAGTCATATAAATCACGTGTCATACTTTTCGTATAGCTCTATACAAGTAGCATAGCATTTCCGAAAAATAGGTGATGTACTAACACAAATGCACTTTTATTATCATGCCACGAGTTTTGTAAACAAAATTTTATAGCCTTTATTTTATTTTTAATTACAGCAACTCTTATATTCTAACGACAAAAAAATATTCTATTAAAAGATAGGGCTGACAAAACATTTTAGAAAGATCAAAATCCTACTGAAAGCTTAAAAGCTTAAGGAAATGGTGGGAGGTAATTATAGAAGTATTTACTAAAATTATAAATCAATTAAGAGGACTTGTGCTATAGGTTGCTTCAGGGTGGGGGGCACACCCGTCATGAGGGCGCAGCGGCCCCTTACAACACCCGGCAACACCGCCACCGACCACCCCCCCCCCCCCCC
>BJCM01072686.1:0-15993 GCA_018326385.1 Flaveria bidentis | reverse complement strand
CTCCAAGATATCAAACGTGAAGCCTCAAATTCTTTATCTAAAAGTTTCTGAAGTCTTTTATATTCATCTGACCCTCGTCGAAACTGAAGCCAAGGATGATTAGAAACACGAACCGACGCTGTATCTTGACGTGAACTTGAAGCCATTACCTAAAATAATTACAATTAGTAACACAATAAAATATATATTAAACTAAATTGTATTATAATAATACTAAACTAACCTTCTTTTAATAAGAAAAATAATAAGAAGATAATGGAAGGTAAATTTTGGGGATGTGGTGAAGAAGATGATGTGAATGGTGGTATAAGTTGGTGTGAAGAAGATGATAAAGAATGAAGATAATGATAATGAATGAAGATAATGATGAAGAATGAAGATAATGGTGAAAAATGGTGGTATATATAGTGGGAGGTGTTCGGATGGGTAGAAAACAAACGATTTTGGTGTTGTCATGTCTCAAAAGCAAACGACCGTTTGAAGTAAAGTAAACGACCGTTTGCAGTGAAGTAAACGCCCGTTTACAGGGCACTAAACGACCGTTTACTCGGTCATAAACGACCGTTTACAATGTATAGTCAAATCAATGGTGTACGAATCACAGAACCCTTTTTATAACTTGTTTACAAGTCACTATAAATGGTTAAGCAAGTCGTGCTCGAGTTGCGTTTAATGTTTTCAAAATGAATACATGTTTTCAAAATGAATAAATACATGTGTTGTTTCATATCATCAAGTCTGCCATTTTACACTACTTTTAATGCTTAAAGGAGCGTGTTTGTCATCACCCAATAACTGGATATCAAACATTTATATATAATACTAAAAAAGTAATTTAGGGGGACACTTGTTATTTTTCTAGACCTCTTAAGTTTGTTTTTCCTTTCTTTCTCTCGTTTTAAATAGTTACCTAAATTAAACATTAAATAATTTTAATTGTTTATAATATTAAAAATCTTTCTTAATAAATTAAGAAAAAATATCTTTTTATTAATGTTATTTCTAGAAAACATTTTTTTTATAAAATAAGAGTTTTTCTAAAACATCAAGCATTTTTTAAAATATGAAATATCTTAATTAAAATTGATGTTTTTAAAAAGTAAACTTTTTTAGTTGAAATTAGGAGTTATAATAAGAAACTTTTATAAATGATATTTTAATACGATTTGTTTTGAAAAAATGGTTAATTTTTTTTGGAAAAAGAAATTAAAAACTTAAGTTTCAAAATTAGTATTATTATTTTATTACTTTTAGTTATCACTTATAATTATTACTCATATGTAATTTTAATCATAATTTATTTTAAAATATTATTTTTATACTTCATAAACTTTTATCATAATTAATATTTTATTTTTTAACTCGTGTAATATACGGGTTTACTAATGTTAGTATTATATAAATAACAATCAACAACTAATAAATTTTATTTTTTCAACCCGTTATGTAATACATTTAATTTTATTTATGTTTTTGTGTTATTCTAATAATTAACTTTTTACCTCCCATGTAATACACGGGTAATTAAAGCCAGTAGTATTTAAAAATCTATCTATTAAGAAACATGTTGGTGTAGCATGTGTATTTTGTAATGCTATTATTCTAATTCAAGTTCTGTTTAACGTCCGTTATGTTTCAAAGGACGCAATCTTGACTTATTTATCAGGCTGATATGAGTTATATTTTATTTCCAAGTTCCAACCAATTAAATCAAACTTTAGAAGCAGACGTCACTGAGTTTAAGATTAGATGTAGTCTTATTAGCGTCCCAACGTTCATTGTCCTTTAATGGATAATAAAAAGAGCCCATAAATTATTTTAAAAAGAAAAAACAATTTGATGCAAAAATTAATATAGTAAATGTTAAACTTTATGGTGGTGTTTGTTTCCTAAAAGATATTTGCGAAGCCTCTTCTATCTGCGTCGCGTAGATCACGCGTAGAGATTAGTGTTCGTAGACTGTTTGTTTCTTCGAAGAGATTTCATTTAAAACGTCTACGTGTAGTTTTCTTGGTACAGACATAAAAATAGAACTTCAAAACACTTCTCAAACCTCTTTTCAATTTCTCAACTTCTCAAAATGTAACACCCGATTTCCCACACCAATAATATTACCCGCTTTGCCCATGAGAAACTCACGGATTTGCTTTTGATTGCCCGTGTGAAAACTTCCAAGGGAGGTCACCCATCCCTGGATTGCTCCCACATGAGTACGTTTAATTGTAGAGTTCTCCTCTCATCCACAACCAATACGCCCAAAACACTTTGTTGATGTTAGAGGTTGGACACTTATGAACCAGTAATCTCTCCTGTCCACGGCGGATGTGGGATTTATGTAGGGTGGCACACAAAACCCTTGCCATCACCCCTTACCGGCTGCCACCCTCCCTCCCGCTGGTCGCCTCCCTCCCGCTAGCCAACTCCCTACAGCCGTCGTCTCCACATGCTGTCGTCTTCACTGTCGCCAACAACCCTCCCCATCGCCACCGGCCACCCTCCCCGTTGCACACCCCAACCCGCCTCCACACCCTCCACCCTCGCCCTCATCGCCGACAACCCTCCCCTTCACCACCAGCCACCCTCCCCATCATACACCCCAACCCGTCACTCAGTCTCGAGTAAGACGTTTATCTTACAGTCTGTAGAAGTTTTCTTGCAAACTGCAGAGGTTTGTGCGCATTTTTTTCTAAAAATGTCTGTCTATGTGATCCGTAGACTGCAAATATTTTATCTCTGAAAAAACAAACTGCACTTGATTTAAATGTGTAGATGCATATCGAAAAACTTGTAACCTACTATTGGTATTATCATGTTTTAAAAATATATTCTATCTATTGAGATATTACGTCTTGAATTTTAAAAATCCCGCCTTTGGACCCTTGACACGTTTAAAAGTGAATTCGAACCACTAACACAAGGATTTTCAGTCATTTGCTCTAACCAGTAAAAAAATAGATATATAGATAAAATAAAAAAATTTATATGTTAACAGCTTTAATCAATAAAAGAATTTAAATTTCTTGGCTAACCACGTAATTGAACACATTACACATTTTTGTCGATAAAAATAATATATTGAAATTTAAAAAGCCAATGTTATATACAAAAAACTTAAAACGAAAAGGTTTAATAAAAGTTCAAGAATATGATCACGTTTTATGCAAGTATATTCCATTACACCTACCATACACTCAAAGCGAACTTCATCATCACCGACACGCACGTAAGAGTTGTAAAACAATCACCTACCACCCCTGAGAAAAACCATAATGACAAATCACCCCTCAAAATGTCGAAGTTGAACAATTGTAATTGGTGTTTTTTATAAAGCTCGTGAATCATGGCTAGTTTGAAGCTTGAATAAAAATAGTTCGCTTGAAATTGGTTCTTTTGTTATGAGCCGAGCCCGATCCAATGTCAGCTCAGCTCGTTTTTCGCTCGTTAGCAGGCTGGTGAACTCGCTCATGGCTCGTCTAAATTATAAATTATATATAGTATGAATCAAAATTATATCAAAATTATTTAAATATAACGTAGACATTTGATCTTTTTGACAATTTCTATCGAAAAATCAGAGCATAAAAATGTAAAACATGATTATAGTTCTTGAAATACTAATCTTATATTATTGTTTCAGTGAGTTAATACTAACAAAATAACAAATATAAAAGTTGTTAAATTTTGTTTATATATGTGTATGTGTGTGTAAAAAGTAATACAAAAATATTTTTTAAAATAAATAAACAAACTGGCTCGGCTAGCTTGAGCTCACAATTTGAACTCCTTAAGAAAACATGTCAGTTCGACTATGTTCGGTTTTTAAACGAGCTAAGCCCGAGCCACCATGGGTCGTTTTAGCTCGTTCACAGCTTTATATCAAATCCATCACCACACACGTTAGATAATATTAATTTTTCCTAAAGGAGATTGATGCAGCCACAAAAAAAGTTTACAATTCTTACATGACATGAATTTAAAACGAAATTGAAATTGACAAGTGTACATAATTAAATCTAAATAAATGGTATTGGGTCAGTTTCAACATTCGTGAACAAGTTTAGTCTTGTGGGGTTCTTATGTTGATTCTTTTAACCTATTTACTTTTATGAAATTAAATTTTAGGTCGTAGGTGCCATGTTTGTGACAACCATTAAAATTTGTTGTCGCCTTTAGGTTTGTGTGGACACAATTTCATGTCATGTTTCAATTAGTGTTGTGTTTTCAGTTTTCGATCATGCACTTTTTAATTCCCTAATCTTTAATTTTAAATAGGTAACATTCATATGAATATAAAATATATAATTGGTTGGAGATTTAATTGAGACTTAGATTTCACTCCATTCCAGCTATATTCCTATTGGACCGCTTTTGCAAAATCTTGGTTTTCAAGTTAACTTATATTAATATTATATAAATCTTAGAGAAGTAATAATAATTTGAGACTATTTCGATTAATTATTTGTCGGGTATATAAATATAAGTAATGGTTAAATAAAATATTGTAAATGAAATCGACTATATTAATATTTTCTTTATTTATCAATCATTTCTTAACAAAGCTTTAATGGCCTTGTCACCAAATGAGCCCACATACATGATATATAACGATAGCGGTATATTTTTCAGAACGACTAACGCATGCATTCTTCAAACTACACCGGTTATATTATATCTGTACTTGGGATTGAATCAAATCTTCCCCTCAAAGACAATTGCCTTACTACCAACCACTTAGGGGGCGGGCAATGAAGCAATCAAGGGCACATAACACTGCTATATGGCATTGAATACATATTATATGACATTTGATACTAGATATTACTAATATATTGTATCTAACTAGCTATAATAAACCCTTGTATTGCAAGAGTTGAATAAATAAAATATTAATAAAATAAAATTTATTAATTATAAAATGATATTTTAAGATATGATATGACTGAAATTATATATAAGAAATAATTATAAGTAATAAAACAGTTATATCAAAATTTCAATAATTTGTTTTTAATTTTTTTCTTAATTAGAAATAACATTAATAAATAGATATTTTTTAATTTGTTAAATTTTAAAAAATATTAAATAGTATTATTAGTAATTAATGTAATCTATCTATTATAATAAAATAAGGTTTTAAGATGCCACTTAGCACAATTCTAGACCATCTAATTTTAATTTTTCCGTTTCTCTCTCATATTAAACAATTACCTTAAATACTTATAATATTATTTAATTTCTTTTGAGATTACAATTTTTTTTGCAATAAATTAAGAAAGAGATGCTTATATAAATGATTTTTTTTTATAAAACTAAAAAACTAAAAAACTAAAATTAGGAGTTATAATAGAAAACTTTTAATAATGATATTTTTTAAAATGGTTTGTTTTGCAATAACCGACGGTGCCGAGTGGAAGGGTCGTCGCTAAACGGATAAAAGTTACTCTAGGGATAACAAAAATGTTTATTAAAAATGAAATTAGGGTTTAAAAACAAAATTTTAAAATAATAAAATCATTGTTTTATTACTTATATATTACTCATATGCAATTTCAATCATACCGTTTTATAATTATTACATTTTCATTAATAATTACTTAATATTTTATTTATTCAACCCGTGTAATTCACGGGGTTCTAACCTAGTTATTTAATAAGAGAGAGAGACGGAAATATTTTGATGAGAATGATTGTTTGTTGGTAATGTAAATGAAAGTTGAGATTATTATCGGTCAAATCAATAGTATGAATTATAATTGGGTAATGAGAAATAATTTGGATTACTAAAATTCAATTCGTCATTCTTATAAATCTAACTAAATATACAAATACAATGGATTATAAGAAAACTTAATCAAATAATATCTTCTTATTATGATAAAATATTATTACTATAAAGATTGTTGGGTCTAAAAGCAATATAACAAAACTTAATGGGTACAAAACGTTCAAAACCAATTTCACTGGACCAATTTAAAAAACTAGAAACCCTTTTACAACTTCACCACTCCTCCTCCATATGCCAAATGCGTGTAGGTGAACGCGTTGAGCTGTCACATCACAGGGACTCAAATGCTATTTCTTAAAACCCAGGGGTATATTGTGTACTTTCAAACGACTATATAAACAAGTCTCCGCTTTCTTTGTTTCATACTACAAACACCTGATCTCTCGCATCATACACACACTCCGATCGCAGATCTAACAGGTAAAATTAACGATTCGTGATTATGTAATGTGTTAATTTGATTCGATCTTAGGGTTTATTCGATTGCTAGTGTTCTTCATTTGGAGTGATACGAATCCGTTTAGTGATTTATTCGTCAGATGTGTGGTCAATTGGTGTGTTTGTAGAACCGAATATCAGATCCGTTGGCATTTGATGACTTAAGGTTTTTGGTGTTTTTGTTTGTTAAGGAGCTGAAATGTAGGCTGTAGGTTATGAATCGAACGTGTTCTGTTTAGATCTGTGCTGTTTGTAGTGTTTGATTGACGTGATCCAGGATTTGCATCGTATTTTAATTGAATTTTTTAGTTTTTTGGGTTTAAACGGGATGAAATGAACAGTTTTTTAATGGTTGCTTACATTTGGAGCAGATCTGAATGTTTACCTGAAAACAATCTAAGTGGTGGAATTTTAGATGAAATTAGCAATGCTGTTATTGGACTGTTAGGGTTTATCACATAAACCCAAAACTTTTCCTCTGCTTATCGAATTTTCATATGCAGCTGTTGTATCATGTAAAGTGTGTCTGTTATAGGATTTGATCTTGGGTTGGTTTCTAGGAAATGTGTAGGCTTGTAAACGAACATGAACAAGAACATGGTTTGTTTGTGTTTGTTCGTTGAACTTTAATTGAATAAAAGAATGAAGTGAACAACATTTTTGGCATTCTCGTTAAACGTAACACAAAAGGGGACATCATTTTTTGTCATTTTTGTCTGTGATGAGCATTTTGGATGCAAATCTGGATGGATCTGTTGGCATTTTTGTCACCCTTTTCTTTTAGAAAACCATTTCTCTATGTCTTAGATTGTTTGCGTCTCTGATTGTTGGTTATTAAAGAATTTCATGAGGGTAGAAGTAATGAAATGGCGCGAGGATAAAAATTTTGTCTTTTATGGACAGCATTAAGATCAATGTCACAGGGGGGTATATCTAAAGTTGAAAGTTATTTTTCATTCACTTTACTAGCAAAATGTAAATTTCGAGCTTTACTGATGATAGATGCATCCATGGACCTCTTTTATGTTGATTTTTTGCCTACCAAGTGACTTGATTCATATTTTGAATTCTGTCTTACAGGAACACGAGAAGATGGTGAAGATCTGCTGCATTGGAGCTGGATATGTTGGTGGGCCCACCATGGCTGTCATAGCACTCAAGTGCCCTGATATTGAAGTGGCAGTGGTTGATATTTCTGTACCTCGCATCACAGCCTGGAACAGCGACCAACTCCCTATTTATGAACCAGGTCTTGATGAGGTTGTGAAGCAGTGTAGAGGGAAAAACCTCTTCTTCAGCACTGATGTAGAGAAGCATGTATGCGAGGCTGACATCGTATTTGTTTCAGTCAATACCCCAACAAAGACACGCGGTCTTGGTGCTGGTAAAGCTGCAGATCTCACATACTGGGAAAGCGCTGCTCGCATGATTGCTGATGTATCAAAATCAGACAAAATTGTAGTTGAGAAATCAACTGTCCCTGTGAAAACAGCCGAGGCCATTGAAAAAATTCTGACTCATAACAGCAAGGGAATTAACTTCCAAATTCTTTCAAACCCAGAATTCCTTGCTGAGGGAACTGCAATTCAAGATCTTTTCAAACCCGACAGGGTCCTCATTGGTGGCAGGGAAACCCCAGGAGGCCAGAAAGCAATCAAAGCACTGAAGGATGTGTATGCTCACTGGGTCCCTGAAGAGAACATAATCACAACCAATTTATGGTCTGCAGAGTTATCAAAACTTGCTGCCAATGCCTTCTTGGCACAAAGAATCTCTTCTGTTAATGCCATGTCTGCTCTCTGTGAGGCAACAGGAGCAAATGTTACCCAGGTTTCTTATGCAGTTGGAAAAGATACAAGAATTGGTGCAAAGTTCTTAAACGCCAGCGTGGGCTTTGGTGGTTCTTGCTTCCAGAAAGACATTTTGAACTTGGTTTACATCTGTGAATGCAATGGCCTCCCTGAAGTGGCTGAATACTGGAAACAAGTTATAAAGATCAATGATTACCAAAAGACCCGTTTTGTAAACCGGGTCGTAGCCTCTATGTTCAACACAGTGTCAAACAAGAAAATCGCAATCCTTGGATTCGCCTTCAAAAAGGACACAGGTGACACCCGTGAAACCCCAGCCATTGATGTGTGCAAGGGTTTGCTAGGTGACAAGGCTCTTTTGAGCATATATGATCCACAAGTCACTGAGGATCAAATCCAAAGAGACCTTTCCATGAAGAAGTTTGACTGGGACCATCCTCTTCATCTCCAGCCAATGAGCCCCACCACTATTAAGCAAGTAGGTGTTGTTTGGGATGCTTATGAAGCCACCAAGGACGCCCATGGCGTGTGTATCTTGACCGAGTGGGACGAGTTCAAAACCCTTGATTTCCAGAGGATCTATGACAACATGCAGAAGCCTGCTTTTGTGTTTGATGGTAGGAATGTTGTTGACAGTGAGAAACTGAGGCAAATCGGTTTCATTGTTTACTCAATCGGTAAGCCACTTGACGCCTGGCTCAAGGACATGCCTGCTTTGGTCTAAGGAAACTGTATTGTTTGCTTACATCATTTGGCTTGTGGTGGAACCTGAGAGCACTAGTCAGTTCAAATTCTTCACTATTTTTGGCTGGTCAGTTCTTTTATTCTTAAATTTGTTCCCTGTAGTGAAAAAAACAATTATGTGGGTTTGCCATATATGTTTACTAAGCTTTACATTCCTTCTATGTTGTATACAGTGATATTGTTACATTTTTCAAGTTCACTGAACCTTAATATGATCTGTTTTGTCCAGCACTTGTCGAAACAGTTTCAAGTTTTAAATGATATTTGAGCAAAGTTTCTTGTTAATGCTTGTACTAATTTTGCTTTATATTACTAATGCTGTTCTGTGATGCACTGGATCCAAGTCATCCTGATGAATATTGTTGACCCTTTCTATGCTTCTTCACATTCCTCCCATTTTATTTTTTGCCTACAGAAGTATCTATTGTGCAAGTTCTACTCTCATGCAAAGCAGTTGTATAGATCTAACAATAGTGTGATGACCGACGACTGACGACCTTCAACTTTTGTTGTGAAAACCACAGTCAATGTAAACTTCGTGTCACGCCAGTTATTCCACCTTTTCAGACCTTGAGTATGGGTGTATACAAGTTCCAATAAGGACATCTTAGTGTAGACATTTTTTTTCATAAACAGTTAAATAAATCAAATCAATAGGAAGATACATCAAATAAGAGAGGGTGCATTTAACTAACCCATAAATAGTAGATTACATGAAGGTTCAATTTCATAGCTTATTACACTTAAGCGCGGCTTAACCTTCTTAGCTTTTGAAGGCCTATAGCAAAATGATAAATTTGTCCTTTTTCAAAATTTATTGTTGTGGACTCTTATCTTTTATCTAACATATAAAGGATGTATCTTAATTGAGAAAGCTTCCATTTCAGAGGAGAAAGTTAGAATCTAATAAGGTTAAAATAACCTAATAGATCATTTAGACTTCTCACCGGTATCACACGATTCTGATATTTGTTAACTTGACTACTCGATGCAAGTTTGTGAGGGACTACTCAAAGTCAATCTGTGATGTGGAAGACTCCCAAAGACCAAAGTTACATATATATATTGACTTCAACTCACACACAAGTGCCTGTTACACCACATGAGCTAAACTAAAATCTAAACGTAATAATATAATTTCATAACAGATGCAAATAAATACAGGATATAACTTGGATAGTTCACCTTAAATCACACGGGATCTCAAATTAACAAGACCTCCAACTTTAACATTATAAGATAAGAGTGGATAAACAAGGAAACTAGTGATGAACAATCAATATATCCAATGAAATTTCACTTGACAAAAAAGTAATGATGCATTTCATCAAACGCTTCATAGGCAGAAACAAAGGCCAATAAGGGGTTGTTTGTTTCAGTCTTTTAATGGTTCAAATGTTTGAATAGTTCAACATTTAATGATTCAGACTGTTTGTTTCATGAGCAAATGTCTAAATTGCTTAGACATTTGCCTTTGAATAGTTAAGCTATATACTACCTTTTAATGGTTTATACCTCTTAATGATTCAGCATTTAATGATTAAACCTTTTATTGTTTCAACATTCAATCATGAGTAAATTACACACCAGCCAAACAAAAAGAGAGATGAGCCCGGTGAAAGAAACAAAGAGAAGAAATCAAGTAGCAACAACAACAGTTTAGGTTTACAATTTGACTAAAGACAAAAAATTATATTCAAAGCTTATAGACGAGCTCAAATGAATTGACAAAACGGCTCATTTGCATCCTTAGTCCTAAGTTACAACCTTGTGAGCGTGAACAAAACATACCTTTATCCTTTTGTCTTGCATCGTAAAATTAGAAGTAGAAGGACTAAAGCTGCAGATAACCTGATACTCAAGGGACCATAATATTAATCACCAACCATCGAACCTAAAGTCCTCAATTTCCGAACATTTCCACCACCACCACCACCGTCGCCACCGCCACAACCACCGTCGCCACCACCACCACCACCGCGAACACCACCGTCATCAAACGATGCAACCACCAAACCCTAGCTTCTCCGATCTCTACGCCCACGAACATCCCCATTACTACTCCCATTTCCCCACGCAAAACCCTAACCCTTACCCTCTTCACCACCACCACCACCACCTGCAACTCGAATCGCACCTCACCGGCGCCCGAACCGATCCGGATCCGCCTGGTGTTGACCCGTATCTTCGCTCGTATTCATTTAGCCACACCGGTGGTGTCTACAATGCTCACCATACCGGTGGCTTGACCTACCCTCACGCATTCGGTGCTGCAGCACCGAATACTTATGCTGCGGACCTTGTGGCGCACAGTTGGGCGGCAGATGGAAACACAAACACCTTGTACGCAGTTGTATGTCCCTGTGCCTTTGTTGTTGTGATTATTATTATTAGGGCTTGTTTAGTTGTTTAGGTTTCTAAGATGTGTAAATGTGAAGTCATTACGTTTTCGGCTTTCGAGGATGATAATCTGCTGAAGAATTTGATAGTAGAGCTCATATTATGTTTAATGGCTATGGTAACTTGCTCAATCATGCTCCACATTGTTTTTGTTAAAATTCTGTTGCTTTGGTTGTAAATGTCCACAGATCTTGTTGCTGCAGATGTTATTAGTGGTAGAGCTCACTGTTTAAATAGCTGTTAATTTAGTTAATTACTGAAACGAATTTCAGCTAATTGACTGGTTACTGATATGATCAATGTCAGTATTACCATAAGATTAATGTGTTTTTGGGCAATCATTTCTTTTAGCTATGATCGTTGCACTTGTTAAAATGCCAAAGGAGAGCTAAAGCAACACAATAAGAAGAAAATAACACTAAAGAAGGACATAGTTTGCTGTTTCATTCATCTTAGTTTAGTTTCTTGTACAGAGTTTTAAAATTGACACAGAATCACTCGCTTGAACATGCTTTGGTTCTTGTTTTCTTTGCACTTTAACCAAGTGTAATGATTGGCCTGCGATAAAACCGCAAATATGTTGATTAATCAATTCGTTGGCGCTATTTTGTAATTGAGATTTAGTAGTTTCACTTTTGGGAATAGTTGTTACAGTTTGCAATATAGAGATCTGTAAGTATGATACATCTATGAGAAGATTTACTTGCAGATATTGGTTTTTTGCATTTTATTCAAGATCTATTTTGCAGGGTGCAGCGATACCTCAAGATGTTTCACAACAGCTTCTACCAGTAATCCCTACCCAAACCACATGGACCAATCCAGTTCCAACCGTCCAACCTCGTGGGCCCTGGAAAAAGATCCCAAAGAAAACAAAAATTGTCCAGTCTGTCTGGTGTGAGATCTGTAAAATCGAGTGCAACACGAAGGATGTTCTTTATAAACATAAATTGGGTAAGAAGCACATAAAAAACGTGGAGAAATTAAACTCTGCTGCTTCTGTTGCAGCTACTACTTCCACCACTACAACTAACCCGGTCATAGGACCCGTTGAAAATCCTACGAAGGGCAGTTCTGGAAATAAAAAGAAGGCGGAGACTCCACAAGACTTGGAGATGAAGAGACGGAGGGTATTGGAAGGTGGGGCTGCGGCTAACGCTGTGAGAACTTGTGTAATTTGCAATGTTGTTTGCAATAGTGATGCAGTTTTCAGATTCCATCTTGCAGGCCAAAAGCATGCTTCCATGTTGAAGAAATCACAGCAAGCTGGTGCTGTTTAAGTATGCATATTCTTACTCTATCCTTTTACCCCAAGGAAAATGATAAACTTTCACTCTACTTATATGCTTTTATTCTTGATACTTGTAACTTATTAGATGCTTAATTGTTAATATTGATAATCTTTATCATTAAGATCTGATTTAGCTATTGTGTTATTGATAACAAACTCACATGACCCTTAATGGGGTTTGAAGTTTGAAGTTTGAACTTTGATGCCAATTGAAGGTACATTTGTAAGCGGTGCAGTAGTAAAAACTTGATTCTCCTCTAAAAGATGTCTCAGGTTCGAATCTTGTTTCTTCCTGTCATAACTTTCCGAAGACCATTTGCTATACAAGTTGTGATTTATCTGATCTCATTGGTTAGCAGAAGATTGACAGATGCCATGAGTTTACGGGTACCGAGTTGTCATGGTTAAAAAGGTACATTGGTAAATGTGACATTTTGTCACAAGGATAAGATGCATACCTTAAAGCAAAGAAACAACAATAACAAGACAGAAATCTAATTGCATAGCACTAAAATGTAGGACCTTTGAAATGCGCTATTGATCTTGACATAAGTTGAAGTTGAATTTTATGAGTTGTAATAATATCATGAAAGCTTTATGATGAAACCTGCAAGAACAGAATCAAACTATTCGAACCATGTGCACCTTGCTTTATTTAGACATGATCGTGTGCTTTCGTATCATCTTTGTCCCCACATGTATTTAACGCGACATCATTATAGCCAATATTTTTGCAGCCCGTTAAATTACATATAGTGATAATTTATCGAGTGATACATATATGTGCAAATATTGAAAGTGTTTAGTTCAATGGTATCAAGGTGTTTTTTGTCATTCTCAAAGTGGTGAGAAACTGAGAAACTGAGAAGTCAAATCTTGTTGTAGACATTTTTGTAATTTAGAAGTAGATTATGGGTGTGTGATTTCGTTGTTTAACAAACATATGAGAATGTATACTTTTGTTTGTTAGGATCATGAGTAGGCCTAGTTTTTTAAATAAGAATGCATGCAATGAACATATAACCAAAATGTGTTATCTTTATTATTTTTGCAACTGTTGGTTTCTTTTTCTCTTAATTACTTAAATATATTAAAATTAATTTGAATTCATCAAACATGGAGCAAAGTTTATATGATGTGGAATTTTAAATATTTAACCCTTTTTATTAATAAATTGTGAGATTGTAACATATCTAAAAGTTTTATTAATTTTTTTTAACTATATAACATTTTTGCATCATATTTTTTTTCTTGTTAGTATACTTTTTTGGGGTAACATTGTAAAATAATAACTAACATTTAAAAGTGTTTCAATTAGATGACTTAAGTTTTAAAAGTGTTTCAATTAGGTCATTCAGTTTTTATATTTTATATAAATTAAAAGGCTTGACATGATTTTTTAGCATATTATACTTTTGGTTTCAATTTAAAAAAAAAATATTTTTTTCCAAATTTTTGATGCAGATATAATGTTGATGCAAATTTTAATTACTTTTTTTTCTAATGAACATGTTTTTTTATAATATAATTTTATATATTGATAATCTGACCTTCACGTCTTCTCCACTGTTATTTTTTTGATATAAGAAAATTTAATGATAATTCAATTTGATCATTTGATGGTCCAATTTAAGAAAAATATGCATGAGTGATTAAATTGGAATACTTTTAAAATTTTGTTATCATTCTGTAATATTTTTCCTTCTTTTTTACCCATGTTAAATCTTAATTGACTACAATTTTAAAGGTTAACAATGTTTTAATTAATTACTTTTATGTTTTTTTTAAAACTCTTTTAATAGTTATCCTAAAATCTAGTTTGTAATAATCTTTATATCAAAATATTTGTATAACAATTTGTTTTTCTTCTGTCGTTTTTAATTGATATTTTTCTTTATAATTTATAATGTGGTATATTCTTTAAGTATTATTGATAATTAATAAAAACTAGTATTAGGTCCCACCGTGTTGCGGTGGGAACATAAAACCGTGCCAACCAACATTAATGTCACACCATCGCTAGCTATTACCAACATTGAAAAAGCCCACAAAACAAAAGGAATAATAATAATAAAAAGAAAACATAGGCGTAAAAATGTTGAACCATGGATGCTCGTTGCGGCGTGTTAACGTGCAAAAAATAGATCAAAACGTAAAACACGAAGCGACTGATAAACATAAAAAATGAGGTAAAAACTGTGAACCACATACGCATATTGTGACATGTTAACTCGAAAATTTTAAAGTTGAAATGTAAAAAAAAATTGTAATAGATTAAAAGTATATAAGACCAAAGTTAAAAGTAAAAAGTATATTAGTGTTAAATATAAAAGATAAAAACTATTAGTGTTAAAAGTTAAAAGAAAAATAATAAAGAAAATAAAAATGTACAACCTATAAAACATGGAATACAACTAATAATACATAACCAAGTTAATAATTGGTATTATATATAATGATACATGATTTTTAATTAAAAAAATCTAATATTTTAAGAAATTAAACACACACATCCATACGCCGACAATAAAAGTACCATCTATATAGTAAACTTTTTCTTTACAAGTTTGATAGTAAAAAAATTAACATTGTGACTAAGAATCAATGTTTTCAGAATCGGATCGTACGTCGAATCGGACGTCGAATCGAACGCTTTACTAGTTTGGTGGTCGGACTGGATTTAATTATATTTATATATGTAATTAATTATAAGTAGTTTATATATGTTTTATATAGGTATTTTATAGTTATATCTAAAATTTAACTATATTTGTATATCAAACGTACTAATTTATAGTTTAACATTCCGTTTTTACCCATTAAAATCCAAAAAAATAATAATACCAAAATTGGTCTGAACCGGTCCGGTTTCCCAACCGACCAGTGGTTCGGGATGAACCGACCGGTTCGACCACTAAAAAACGATCAGTATCAGACCGGACCGGCCACTAGACCGATCCCTGGTCGAACCGGCCGGTCCGATCCGCTCTCTGAAACACTGCTAAAGACTTTCTCAAGGTGTCTTTTTTTTCAAAAGTAAACTAATCATTAAAGTTTTATATAAGATATATTAAATAAGTGAAGGAATAACAAATGAAGGGCAAAATTGATGGTATCACTATGTTTAGAGTTTTTGTTATTTAAAGGGGGAGGTTTTGGGTTTAAAACCTAGACAATAATATGATATGAAGTAATTAAAAAGTAACAATAAAATATGTTTTTAGTTAAAAAATATATGGAGTCTTATTAATGTGCAGTTTGTTTTTTTGCAGTAAAACGTCTGCAGTCTGCGGACCACATCTGTAGACATCTGCAGGAGAAGAGGTGGACCAAACGTCTGCAGTCTGCAAGAAAAAGTCTATTTGTTTTTTAACATCTACAGAATGGTAAAAATATACTATAATTAGATTAAATCTATTTTTTAAACCTATTAAATTAAACCTATAAGTCATCATGGTCCACATCTGCGAGGGCAGGTGGAGGGAGGGGGGGCATCGATGGTCCGGGTGGTGGGAGGAGGTGGG
>BJCM01072673.1:0-15347 GCA_018326385.1 Flaveria bidentis | reverse complement strand
CCCCCCCGGATCCTGCTATCATGGGCGCTGCCCCAAACTACGGCCCCTTGGCTTTTGAAAGTATATTAACAATATAAAGAATCACAGGTAATCTCTAAATTTGTGTTCCTTATTAATTTTTTGTTACTTGTTGGTGTGGGTAGTTTATAAAGTGTTTACATGTAGATTTTTGGTGTTTATTATTGATTTCCCGATTTTCTAAATGATTTGTGACTTACACTTCTTAATTTAGCAAATGTTATGGGAGGTTGTTGTTATTAAAAGTTTTGACGGTAAGTCAATTGAAAACACACAAAGAGTGACTGGTTTCACTGACTAACTTAATAGTCCGATATCTTATAATTTTCTTTTTTCATTTAGAATTTGTATCCTTTTTTTAACTTTTTTAATATATTAGACGTGAAAAAATGACAAAAATACCCTAATGTTAGGGGGCATATAACTGAGTTAACTATACATTTAGATGATAGTTAGTGTAAAGAACAATATGTGTGTATATTATATAATAGAAGGACATTGTATGTAATTATTAAAACTAAAAAAATACCATGTAATTTTATATATTAACAAATGATACAATTTGTAATTTGTTCTTTTCAGTATCAAAGACATGTATAAGTATAAATATGTATAATTTGCAAAATGCTTTGTATGCTTATGTGATGTATAACACGTACGCAATCTACATAAATATTCACCTTTGGACGGTTTTGTATGCAAGTTCATTGGATTTTGGTGCTCATTACGATTATCTAGAATTTAGAGGTATTGGTGATGAATTGGAACTAATGCGAGCATAAAACAAGTCATAACAGAAAAAATGTTTGAAAAAGGAAGTTTAGATGAAGATTTGGGCGACGGAAGATATTCCGAACTATAAAGCTAAACATTACATAATATAGTGGCGTACATATATTCTAGGGTTTCTTTCATGCAGTAAGATTATAATAGATACAAGATTTTACAGATCGTAAGATTTAGTGTTATTCTCCATAAAATATACTTTTGACGGGAAACCCTAATTTTCTCTATATAATCAACTTTTCGTCCAAGCATTGGCGGCCCTGAGGAGGGTCGAATGAGTAGCCGTTTAGAGCCCGATCTTCTCAGGGGCTAGAAATTGTTAAGAAAGTTTTATATTATATAGTTATTTATACATATTTTCAAAAACAACTATAGGCTATTCACAAATTAATTAACAAATTCAATAGCAATTTAATTAGTTTGACATATTGAAACTTATTGTCCATAAACATTCTAATTATTTAATCCACTATCATTTAGTAAATCTAAACTCATTTCAAAAATACTATGAGAGTCTTACGATTAACGTAAGTAAGTAAATTAGTTTATTTTCTATATACTTTAGTTTATTGGTACACTTTTTACATACTGATTATTAACTTTACCTTATATAGGCTCATTTTTACTTGCCCAAATCTCAAAAATTTTCAAGAACTCTTAGGACTGACCCTACGTCCAAGCTTCAACACATTCAATCAGAGGCAAACCAGAGCAAGTACATATGACATTTGGAGTGTTAGATTGGCACTAGAAGTGTAGAAGTTAAAATTAAAGGCTAGGAAACATTCACTCTGATATTATTCATAACATTTTTCTATGTTTTTGTTTCTTTCAACTTTTTTTTGTAGAATGTTCACTGATGTCTTTTTAGTCTTTTTCAATCATGATGAGTATCTAAACTTTATAGAACATCTAGGTATTTGGATGATTATTGCATTATTTGATTATTTTCAGGTTTGCATAATCAAATGATTCAATTGTTTATTTAAAGATATGTTTTTTAGTTAATGACGTATTTGAATATTGTTTTAATTATTAAAGTTTTGATCTTGTTTCTTTTGTGAGTCAAATTGGTTAAACTTGTGATTTTTTATTGCGTTTGCATCTTGAAGTTACTTGTTTTATGTTTTGAACATTTGTGTGATTAAGTTAGAGATATAGTTAATCATAGAGATAGGATTACTTTATCGAGTAAAAGTGTATCTTACTAATCTTGAGACCAATAGATGAAAGTTACTAGATTTGCATTTTGTCATTGATTATTAAGGTAAAAATGCGCAAGAATGAATTTGCTTTGGTAATTATGATATATTGTAATCCAAAGTCGTTAACTAAATTGGATATGTTAACTCATTTGCATCAAAAATTTTCCCCAATAGTTTCTGTTGTATTATTATTGTCCATACCGAGAGGCAAAGGATCACTACAGTTATTTGTCAACTTATGTTTTGGTGAGATCGAGTGATGTTCCGAACTTATATCACGCGACATTCATACGACCAATAAGATCATTTAAGTGTGTTATTAGTACCTATAAGAGGGTTCAGATAGTTTATGTCACACTCCGGGTTTGGGTCTCCTCGGGCCATATGAATCAATTGTGATCGTTTCATTATTTTATTTGAAAAATCATTCTCGAAGATATTTTTGGTTGTAGAAACTCATTTAATAATTTCATCATAATATTATTCATACATCAAATTAAATCTTTAAACCGAATCATTTATTAATTCATAAGATTATTTTATAAAATTTTGTATATATTTATAAGCCATAAAATTTGACCCTATAGATGCATCTATATAAGCTCTTATCTTGTGATTTGTAACATTTTACACTGGAACACCAAAGGGGTTGATATTGTGGTATGTTTAGTCTCATTCCCATTTTAGTCTTTCTTTACACGCAAAAGGTTTAAAAATCAGTATTAGCGTTAAGGTGAATAATATTTATCACATCCAAATCATTTTCATAATCAAGCATGAGAATATTAATATAAGATTAATCATGCTAGGTCCATAAGATGAAATAAAAAACAAGATCTTTCATTGTACACCGGTAATAGTTTATTGTTTGGACACCCATGGGACCCTTAATGTCTACGGAGTCGTAATTCTCTGTGCACCAAAAAATTCTAGCCATGCTTACGCATAGTACCCTTTCACCGACCTATCTGTCATATGTGCATCATTTCTATGAGAACACATGTACAATCTTGGTCTAATGTTTGTCTTGCAGTTCACCAACATGTTAATAAATTAACTATTACTCATGTTATTTTTTAGAGTAAATCTGAATCTTAAGGACTCGTGAGTTACGTATCATAGATAAAACTATTCACCTTAAGGTCAATTCGGACCTTTCCTTATGTTAAAAACATTCACAAATCCATTGAGTGTTTTCGATCTTTGAGGATTGATCTTCAATTTACAAAAGGAGTCAGGAAAGAGCCTAGGCATAGAGTTTGAGGTTAAGTTTGTGTTATTGAGCTTGAAATGTGAGAAATGTGCAGCATTGTTTACCTATTTATAGTTAAAGTTGGCAACTTGTTACGGGACACATCGCATGTCCCCTCTATATGTGTGACACGAGTCGTGCATCTATTGCCACAAGCAATGTGAACAACATCCATAGCCGATGTGATCTACATTAGTGTCCATATTTTCGACACAAATCCATTAATCACAAGCCATATGTCTTCTTTTTTTTCCTTAGTCTACTTGATGCACCCCATATCCCTCTAATGCAGGTCCATGGTCCTATATTCCTAAATTTCACTTTTAAAAAAATTCTCGATTATGCTATTTCTCTAAAAAAATTTTCTAAGATGACCTTTGACCCCAACTCAACCACAGCGAAGGGCTTTCCTCCTTGGACCCTGGTCTCAAAGGTTGCCGCCCCTGAACCCCTACTATCTAACATAAGTTTTTGGTTCAGATTTCAAAAGTGTTATAGTTTATTACTTTTATGTGTTATATTCTTTAAATTTGATATAATAGAGTTGGTTATTTCTGAGAATAGTTATATTATTTAATGAGAATTCGCTGCCTAAGTAATTTATTCTCCATATTTGGTAACTTCTCGTGTCATAATTATTGTTTGATTATTTCCTTCCATTCTTAGTTTTAAATTTTTTAGCTACATTAGTTTTAGTACTTTTTAGGTAATAAATTATAATTAATTCTTGAAATTGGTTACGAATAATATGAGGGTGAGTAGTGAGAGTCGCATCATACTATCCATTGTATTGATTTTCGGACATATCTTAAGTATATTACATTCTTCAAGTTCACTTGCCTATAGTGTATTATATGACTTAGATTAGTTTCTTTGGACTAGATTATGTTGACCATCCGTATTTTACATATAAAAATATCTAGATAAATACTCTTAGTAAAATGTTCTCAAAACAATATTAATGTATTCTCTAGTTTATAAAATATTGCATAAAACGTTAACTTACTATGAATAATTTTAAAGGACCACGAAAAGCTAAACTTATGAAAGCTAAGTCACTTATTGAGACTTCATAGAAGATTACTTTATGAATTTTGGTACTAATTCATAATGATTCAAGACTTGATTAAATAAGAATATAGATGTGAATATTACAAGGGTTAAAATTATGGAAAAGAAGTGTATGAAGAAAATGATAATTTATGTATGCATGAAGATTTTCTAGCTACCATGAAAAGTGTGCTGCAACCTAATATACATTTATAACTCAATAACTAACACAAGTTCAATGTTTCCTCTAAAATTTGAAAGTGTAAGACTGAGTTTTTGGATTTAAGAGATGACCTCAAATTTTCAATCAACATGTTAAGAAAAGAGTTAGAAGTGATGATAAAGAACAATATTGCTAGGCTATTATTGGAGCTAGATAATGAGCTCTTCACATTCCATGATAACTTCAAAGGATTAGAAGCAATCGTCATAAGTTTAATAGTGTCATGATTAACATTGGTGACGTTGTTAACCTTATTGATGAAAAAGGTTAGAGTCTTTTGATTATCGTTGTTTGTTAGTAGGATATAAACATCTGGACCATGAGTTACATATGTGATTTATCAAACCTAGGAGGGAGTGGTTATAAGAATAATAGGGGGGTGGTGGGTAAGCACAACCATGTCAGAAAAAAGTTAGCAAGTACAATAAAGGATTTTTCTATAACGACAAAAATTCTTTTAAGCAATAGTGGTGGAATAAAAAGGTTTAAGTGAGTTGCCCTAATATCCTTCTATAAATAGACAAATTAAGGTTACATCTCCCTTTCCTCTATGTTGTATGTTAAGGTTTTTAAGAAACAAAAGAGAGAACACTCACTCCTTAGAGAGAGAAAGAAAAGGCTATGTAGAGAAACTAAATGAAAAAGAAAAGCATGATTTTTATACCAAAGTGATGATTGGATGTTCTCTAGAACCAAATCAAATAATAAAGTTTGTACCATGACTTGTTTGTATAGATCTTTTAAAAAACCCTATTTCTATGGTTTGTTCTAATATACATCAAAAGCGAGTTTTAGAACCCCGCATTTTTACATATATTTACTCTTTGAACCTGGCATGGATACATAAATCATTTGGATAATGTTTAATAGTTTTAAATGTTAATTTTTGTAAATTTTTTGTTAATGATTATTTTTTTATAGTATTATGCATGACTATTCTTGTATTTTATAGTGCATGTTTAATCCTAAAAAATAGACTTCATATTCATTATAGTATCATCATTGTAACTTGTGGACCCTAGAAACGTGAGTGACGCACCGGAAAGAGGGATGGAGGATTGGCCTAGTGAAACATAGATGATAACATTAGAACATGTCCAAGTATTGGAGAATGGGAGCCATGGCGAACCATTGTGAAAAATAGAAGTGAAACAAAGTGAAAATTTGTCTGAAAGTGAGCCAAACTTATATTAAACTATATTTAATTGTTGGATCGCTCATTGGGGATCTATGATCCTCTAGAGTCGTCTAGATGCTCCTAATCAATTAAGGTCAGGTTCCAAATCTTCATATCATAAATTATTATAGTGTTTAGTAAAATAGGGGTTTGGAAAGAACCAAACTATGTCTAGTATGCTAGAATACACCATGTAATATCTTTAAGAAAACGTATGCATTTTGGTACATGAGTTTATCATGGGACAGAGACTAGTCTAAAAAAGGTGAATAATTGTCATGCTATGTTAATGTGGTCACCATTAGGGTAATACATGAAAGGAGTTTCTTGTTATGGCAAGTCTATTCGACTAGGTCACTAGGCATAAACACATATGTGAGCCCTACATCATTGACATATGTTCCTCCTAAACATTTGTTGGTTGTTGACCAGGTCAGAGAGACCTTAACTCGGGGTTGTAGACATGATAAGAGTGGGTTGGTTGGGTTAGCTCAGGTGTGAAACTCAAGTGTTATGAGCTTTTTACTAATGCATAATAGATGTGGCAATGTGTTTCAGGGTTCAACTATAGAGTTATTTGGTAGCTCTTAATGGTCACTAAAAAGTTATATCTTAATAGTTCAAAGCATTTTAATGGTTAAAAGTAACCTTTAAGTTTGAATGTTTAAGAAGTGAGGTAACATCTTAATGGTTATTTCTTAACAATTCGACATGAGGTTACCTCTTAACCATTAAGAGACTATAAACCATTAATAGGTAGCCTCTTATTGACCATTAAGAGGCTACCAAATAGCCTTTAAGTTCAATAACATCATTTGCATATATTTACTATTATGAAAAAATCATTCTTGTGAGTCTAAATGTCCTCTTTTTACTTAATGTTTTGGGGTTGTATCCAAGCTAAGTTAATAGTTTGTGTAAACTGTTTTGATATGTGTCTCCAAGTTATTTATTCCTAGAGAGTTAGCATACCATAACTTTGGTAGGTTCAGTATTTGTCATTGTTAGTCACAAGTAAATCATTAATTGGACAGGTTCACGTATAATTGCATATTACCTCATGGCATAAGTTCGTGTTGAAGCACTAGAAAGATTAGCATTTTAATCTTTAGTTTAGTTTTTGTCATTGTATAGGTACTTATTTATAGATATATATTCCTTTTGTTTCTTAAACTAGTATAAATAGGATTTTATGTATTTTTTTGTAGGTAGATGTTTAGTAGAAACTCCTATGAATTTTTCTAATAATTGCATTTGTTGACTACATTGTTCAGATAATTGTCAATTTGCGTGATTATAAACACACAGATCGATCCATTTGAACCTATCAAATGGTATATGAGCCTTCGGTTCAGTGATTTGGAGCTTAAAATCGACTTTTCAGCACCTTTGAATCACTTGATTCTGTGTTATGATAGCAATTATTCAATTAATTGGTAATTTAGTTGTGTTTAATCACTAGAAACATGATTTGAATCACAGTTAAGTGAATTTATATCTTCAAATCTGAATTTTTGTCAGATTTTAGTTCGAACTGTTCTTCAAAAGTTGAACACAAATTCTGCAAAATTGTGATTAAGTTAATTGAAGGAAATGATGTTAAAGGACTGATTATCAGTGCATTAGACACTTGATTGAAGAGTTTCAGATCGATTAATCAAGTTTTGATAAGTTTGTTAAGACCATGTTGTTACGAAGAGGATGAATTAGGGTTTGATGTGTTGAAATCATATGAAAATCACCTAATTGTTTAGGCGCATGACAACTGTTCAGACGCTATAACACTATTTAGGCGTTTCAGAGTGGTGTTTTGACACTGTTTGTGAGCTTTTTAGCACTCTTTGGATGTTTTTCAGAAACTAAGTACCAAGCGCTTTGTAACTGTTCAGGCGTTTTGGAATTGTTCAGGCTCTTCATCACTGTTTGGGCGCCTTGGAACTGTTCAAGAATTTTTATACTATTTAAGCATTTCTAGTTTGTGGGCGTTTCAGAAGTTCACAAAGGTAGCCCCTTAGGCGTTTCTAAGTCAAGTTGGGCGTTTCACTACTATTCATGCGCATTAGATTCAGGCTTTTCTCTCAACACTTAGAATTTTTTTCAAAATATAAAATCCATAAATATTTTCACTTCTTTATTTCATTTTAAATCTAAAAACAACAAGAATAGTATATTTTCTTAAATTCAAAACTTAAACATGCTAAAGTCTGAAGATTCAGAGAATAGAGTACAAAAATTAAAGAACAGAGCTGAAGTCAAGCATTGGTCACTCAAGCTGAAACATCACTTGAACTCAATTGATACTGATTTATGGAAATAATTTGAGAAAGGACCTCAGATCTCTGTTAATTTTGATGCTTATGATGGTTTTGTATACACAAAAGATACTCTTGAGCCTACCCATAAGATGGATTACATGGGGATGATCTGAAGAAGGTGAAGAATGATGTTAAAGCATATTCTCTCATATGTAAAGGGTTACCTTTAGAAGTACTATCAAGGCTTGAGAATTACCAAACTGGGTACACCTTATATAAAACCTTGAATGTTATCTATGAAAGAGGAAAAGAGATTCAAAATCTTAAAAGACAGAAATTGAAAAGGCCACTTGAACTTTTTGAGCATATCTTAGGAGAAACTTTAAATCAGATGATGAATAGATATGTGCAACTGATAACTTAAATGTAAACTTTAGGGATTAAGAATTATCTTAAAGACTTAAATGATAGACTTCTGAATGCACTTCCATCATCTTGGAAACAAACTGTGACTTTGTTAAAGCACAATGAGAAGTTTCCTATGGATCTTGATCTTCTCATTGCTAATATTGAGTCAGTGGAAATTGATGAGAGCTGAATAAATAATGATAGAGCTTCATCAACTTCTCAATACAAGTATGTTGCTTCTCCTGCAAATACTGTAAAGAATGCTTTTCTTGCCAAAGATGATACTACCCCTGAACATGAGGGTGATCTGTTTGTGGGCGCAGGATTCTTTACTAGTACACTTGCCTACTCAACTTAACAACAACCACATTCTCCTCCAAAACCTTCAATGCCTAAAACTCAAAATGAGACTCCATCTTCTAATTATACTAATCCTAGCAAAGTAAAAGATGTTATAAACATCTGGTTACAAGATGAATAGTTCAAATCTGCCTTTACAACATTTATGGCAATCTTTTAAGCATATCAAGGTAGTCATCTAACACAGGTTAATTTAATTTTATAAGATTTATTTGAAATGGATCTAGATGATTTTGAGAAAATAGATCTCAACTAGCAAATGGTGATCATAGCTTACAAAACCCAAAAGCATTCATATGTCAACATAAAATACAAGACTAGTGTAAACAAAATAGTTGGTTTTGATAAATCAAAGTCAAGGTGTTTTAACTGTAACAGCTATGGCCCCTTTTGTAGAGACTGCAAAAGCTCCAAGAACTCAAGGAGGAAATGGCCAAAGTAGTTCTAACAGTTAGAGATATCATCAACAGGCTCAGAAGACATTTCAAAAGCCATATCAAAGTCTACCAATGCTAGAACTAAAAGAAGAAAAGACCAATGAAGAACCAAAGAAAGCATTAGTTGTAAGCATCAAGGATGGTTATGATTGGAGTGCTTATGCAGAAAAAATTACAACTAATCTTACTTCTGGTCTAGCACTGATTGCTGAGATGAATGATGAAAATCGGTCTGAAGAAAAAGATCCAAAGATAGAAGGTAAATCAGATACAGACGAAGACTATGGCTACAGTGACAAATCTGACCCAAAGGAAAATTCAGAAGAAGTTGCTCTTATGGCACAGTCAGAACAACCAAAGGTTGTGAACTCTTCATCTGACACTAAGTCTTCAAACTCTTATCCAGAAATACCATTGGAAGTAATGAAGAAAATGTGCACCAAAGAATGTTTTGAACAATTAGAACACTACAAAACTTACTCGTTCAAAATATATGATAAACTTAAACAAGAAGAGTTAATGCATAATAAGCGAAAAATTGATCATAAAATTTCTGATGATAAAATCATATCTCTTCAAGCTTCTTGGAACAAAACATTAAAAGAATGTGAATTTGTAAAGAAACAACTTGAAGAGATGACAAAAACTCTTGAACACAAGAAATTGGCACATGCAGGAACTCAAATTGACTTAGCCAAAATGAAAAGCTCAAAGACTATTGTTAAGAAACTGGTGAATGGAAGTAAAGAAAAAGATAAAACATGATTAGGATTTATACATGAACCTATGCCTGAATCTGTTACAAATACCTTACCAGAAAATTTTAATACCCATGATCATTCACTAGAGAATAAAGCTAAGCTTAAAGAATTTCAAAAAAAGATAAAGAATAGTCAATCAAATGTCAAGAGTGAAATCAAAAAGATAAACATTGAAATATTCAAGGAAAAAGATTCTAGAAAAGATAAAAAATGGACATCCAATTAAAGTAAAATCTTAGGAACCTCGACAAAAGAACAAAAAGTTGTTTGTACCAAAAGGTAAGTGTGTCATTGAGAAGTGTAAAATTGAACAAGAGATTGAAAAAGCTAATGATAAAAATAACAAAATGAAAGGAAAATGTGAAAAAGAGAAATCAGACACTTCACATTTTGATGATTCAAGTTTAAATGAATTAAATCAAAACAAAGATTGTAAAAAAGAATCTTCTCAAAATACAATTAAAACTCAAAGAACAAAGAAGTCATCAAGAACAAGAAATCAAAGAAGAAGAAAAGCAACTTCTAAAAATAAATCGTCTGAACCAGTCAATCAATCAAGTCAAATTAAACCAATGAAGTTTGTGTCAGCAGGAACTTTTAATATGAACACAATCTCTGAAACTACCTCAAAACCTAATATCAAATCTAACTCTGATCTGAAAACAGGTTCAGGTCCTAAGTCTTCTGCTGTTCATAACAGATTTGTGTCAAAGGAGTTAAAGAATTATGAAAATATTCAAAAGCAAAATCCTAATAATCAAAAGACTAAAGTCACATAGCTTGACAAAGATCTAATGTCGCTTCTACATCTAGAGTTAACCAAATGTTTAAACATCCACAAAAGTACTGTGATATATGTGATACTTACAATCATCAAACATCCCCTTCTTCGGGTTTGAGATCATTTAGAAGAATCAATTTTGATTATGATAATCAGTATACTGTTAGATCACAGAAGTACAATCAGATAAATTTTGTTCCACACTTAGTGAGAATGAAAAACACAACATTTAACAAGAAAAACTTTTCTAATGTTTCAAATAATGATTCAAAATCTCCTGATGATGATCTTGAGAATAGATTTAATGCTTTGAACTCAAAACAAAGAAAAGTTAATGAGACAGTTTTTCAAAGAGGATTTGAAAATCCAAAATTTCAAAAGAAACCTGATCTAAAAAACTCCATTTCAAGCAGTTTACCATTGTGGATAAATTTGGAAAGCCCAAGACTATCTCGGCTTGGGTTACTAACTCAACTTAAATGTCTTTGAATGCAGGTACGCCTGCGAAGACTAGTAAACACATGGTATGTTAAAAGTCGGTGTAGCCGACATATAACAGGCAATCAAGCCTTGCTTCAAGACTTTAAGACAAAAGATGGTACTCATGTAGCCTTTGGTGGAGATGCAGGTGGAAAGATAACCGGTGAAGGAACAGTATCTAATAGGATTATAAGTTTTGATAAAGTCAACTTCTGTGAACAGTTGAACTTTAATCTTTTAAATTTTGCACAAATATGTGATAAATCATATTCCACTTTATTTGATGACTATTATTGTTATATTTTAAAGCCAATATTTCAAATTAGCAAGGAGTGGGTGGTTGTTAAAGCTATTCGAGATAGAGATGTCAACAAACTAGATATGTCTCCCGTTGATCCTTAAATAGAAACAACTTGCCTTATTGCTCATGCATCAAATGATGAAAACCAGTTTGGCATAGACGTCTCGGTCATTCCAACTTCAAAATCATGAACCAACTTGTAGCAGGAAATCATGTAGTTTGAATTTCATCAAAGAAGTTCGCTACATCAGACTTCTGCAAAGCATGTTTGAAAGGGATTCAACATAGAGAGTCTTATAAGACCAAGCAAATAAACTCAAATTCAAAGCCTCTATAGATGTTACACATGGATTTATTTGGTCCTGTAAACGTGCAGAGCATTGGAAAGAAATCGTATTGTTTAGTTATTATTGATGTCTATACATTATTTTCTTTGGTCTTTTTGCGTGAAAATTTTAAAACGACTGAATTATTAAAAGAGTTTATAACTAAATCAGAAAATCAACATGATCAAAAAGTAAAAATAATTAGAAGTGATAATGGAACAGAATTCAAAAATGCTAATATTGACCAGTTCTGTGCAGGAAAAGGGATAGCTCATCAGTTCAATGCTTCTCGAACTCCACAACAAAACGGAGTTGCAGAAAGGAAAAACCAAACATTGATTGAAGCAGCACATGCAATGTTAGCATATGACATCATTCCTATCACTTTCTGCAATGACGCCATATCAACTGTGTGTTTCATTCAAAATCGTACTCTATTGGTAAAAGACAAACAGAAAACTCCTTATGAGTTAATGTTTGGCAGGAAACCAAACATAGATTTTTTTTAAATCTTTTGGTTGTCATGTTTTGATTTTAAATTCATATGACTAGCGAGGAAAATTGGATTCAAAATCTGATGATGGATTCTTTCTTGGATATTTGTCCGCTTCTAAAGTGTATAGAGTTTATAACTCTAAGACGAATGTTATCATTGAAATGATCAATGTTAAATTCCTTTAAAATTTCATTCCATCGGTTGCAAATGGTCTAGCGTGGTTATTTGATTTAGAATCATTGTCAAAACAATTTAATTCTAATTTATTTGAATCTTCTTGTGTCAACAGGAAACAAGTAAGAGATCTTGGATCCTTTAGTGACGATTTCGACTCTTATGATATGGATGATACAAGCCCAGACTATCCGTTTTTCTCATTAGTGAGAGGTCCTCTATTCAATTCAAAGAATCATGATCAACAAATTACTAAGCAATAACAAGTTCTTGAAAATTCTGATGTCTGTAAACCTATTCCAAATGATGGATCAAAAATACACCAACCAGAGTCTAGAACTTCATATGTATCCGAAGATATAGATGTCATTGACAAGCTTGATAATTTTATCAACTCTCCAACTCTAGTTCCAAATTTCACTCCATATTCTTCAACCATGTTGCACCAGCTCTTTGACTTGAACCAAACCAATCTGGATGTGAATATTAAACAAAATAAGATTCCAACATCTTGTATTCACAAGAAACATCCCATTTCTCATATTATTGGTCTTTTTAATAAGAGAACAACAAGAAGTCACTCCAAAGAAGAAAACCTTTGCTTGTACTCATGTTTTTTTATCTCAAATTGTCACTAAGAACATTACTGAAGCATTGAAGGACAATATTGGATCGAAGCTATGCAAGAACAATTACTATAATTCCGCAAATAGGAAGTGTGGACATTGGTGGATTTGCTTGAAGGAGAGAATATCATTGGCACATAATGGTTGTTCAGAAATAAATCAGAGGATTAATTATTCGAAACAAAGCAAGATTTGTAGCACAAGATTACACCCAATAGAAAGGAATAGATTATGATGAAGTGTTTGCTCCAGTTGCAAGACTTGAAGCAATTCTTGTCTTCCTGTCATATGCTTTTTATATGAAATTCAAGGTGTACCAAATGGACGTTAAATGTACATTTTTGTATGTACCAATCACGATGATGTGTATGTCAAGCAACCTCAAGGTTTTGAAGATGCTGAATTCACTCAAGGTGTGTACAAGCTAAGTAAAGCTCTATATGGTCTACATCAAGCTCCAAAAATCTAGTATGAGACATTGTCCCAGCACTTGATCCAACATGGATATAAAAGAGGGAAGATTGGTCCAACCTTATTCATAAATAAGGATGCAACTGATCTCCTATGTGTGCAAGTGTATATGGATGATATCATATTTGGTTCAACCAGTCAAAAACTATGCTCAGAATTTGAAGAGATTATGAAATCGCATTTGCAGACGAGTTATATGGGAGAAATCAGTTTCTTTCTTGGATTGCAAGTAAAACAATCTGCAGATGGCATTATTATCAATCAAGAGAAGTTTGTTTATAAGCTATTGAAGAATAAAACTGCAAGATTGTCAATCTATTAGAACTCCAAATGATGTTAACACCAAGATTGATCATGATTGAAAGGAAAATCTATTGAGCAAACATTACACAGATCTATGATTGGATCTTTGATGTATTTAATTGCATCTAAACTTGACATAATTTATGTTGTTTGTGTCATTGCCAGGTATCAATTAGACCAAAAGGAATCTCACTTGATCACTGTCAAACACATATTCAGATATCTCAAAGGAAAACCAGCTCAAGGGTTATGGTATCCTTATAAAGGAAACTTCGAGTTACATGGATATATTGATAGTGCTTATGGGGGATGTAGTCAAGATAGAAAATCTACCATTGGTGGTTGTCAGTTTTTGGGTCCTCAATTAGTCTCGTGGAAGTGTAAGAAACAAACAAACGTCTTAGTCTCATATGTAGAAGCTGAGTATATAGCTGTATCAGCAGGATGTTCTCAAATCCTTTGGTTGCAAAACCAACTACTGGATTATGGGTTCAATTTTCTCAAACCCCTATATACATTAATAACACTCTTGTTATGTTTATAATAGCCAATCCTATCCAACATTCTAAAACAAAACATATTGAAATTGGATATCGATTTCTCAGATATAATTCTGAAAAAGGTTTAATCATTTTGATTCAGATATAAACTGACAAACAGTTGGCTGCCAATTTTACCAAATCTTTCCTACCAAGAAGGTTTGAGTATTTGGTTAAGTCAATTGGTCTTATTAATCATGTTGAAAACTAATTATGTTTCATCAAAATGATTATAACCCTCCCTCCTTTTCATAAACAACTCAAAAGTAAAACCGTCAAAGTCAATTGCCTGATTGTATATATTGTGTGTGTGCTAAAAATAAAAAGCAAATACAAAATTGGAAAAGTGCAAAAACAAAAGAAAATAATATAAAATGAAAATACAAAAATACAATTTGTTAGTTATTCAATTCTTTAGGATTGAATCTACCATTGCAATATGTGAGAAATGATAGTACATCAGTTTTAATCAGTTGCATGCTTCACTTGCTAATAAAGTCTAACGTGATCAGATATGAAGTGCAGGCAAGGTCATGCAATTATACTAAAAATGTAAATTCTTATGATTAAACTAAATCAATTATTCATTTTGTGTGTATCCATCTTAGTTCTAAGAGTGGTGTTGATTTATTTGATTGATTACTTGACAAGTCATAACCTCACACCTGGTGCTGATATGGATAACCATGAGATCTGTTTACCAAATCTATGCCGACAACCGGCGGAAACCTCTAGAGTTTAACATTGGGGACCGAGTGTTACTTAAGGTCTCTCCTTGGAAAGGAATCATACGCTTTGGGAAGAAAGGGAAGTTAGCCCCGAGATACGTTGGACCGTTCGAGATCACAGAAAGAATTGGTCCGGTGGCATACCGATTGAGGTTGCCACAAGAACTCAGCGGTGTGCATGATACTTTCC